>PGFW01010550.1:11443-22426 GCA_003123925.1 Haematobia irritans | reverse complement strand
AATATTTTCCGACCATGTAATGGTCTCAAATTCTATCATTTAATAAGAACATGTTTGCCGCATTTGAGAACCTTTTAAATACATTTTTCTCAGGTCGAAAATTATTTTTACAAAGACAAAATACATGGTTTTCGCGACAAATATATGCTCTAGATAAGCATTAAATAGATGCGGCAACCATGTTATTTGTGTGCGTGTACCGAACAAGCAGCGAAGTACAAAAATGTAAAGATGCACCATGTTTGTCGCAACCATGCCATTTTTCCAAAAATTATGTGTCTGATTGTGGGAAGTATGTCATGTTTGACGACTAGATTGGATTAGTGAAACAACAAGATTGCCCAATCATTTATAGTAGAGGTGTGCACATGACACGATATTGTCGTGACTCACGAAAAGTTTCGTGACTCACACGTGAGTCGTGAGTCACGCTCATGGGCAACGCGCATGCAGTGTGCCTGAGCCTGATTACAAATCCAAAAATGTCGGTTGCGTGAGCGTGAGTCGACGAAGAATAATATCTTCGTGGAGTGTGCGGTGAGTAACGAACTACGCTCCACGAAATAAAATCCCCTCACCAACATAAAACGCTTAAGAGTTAAATTCATTTACAATTTTAGTGACACCTACGATGTTAAGAGTTTAATAACGCTCTCGATTTTAATCGTGCTCATGATTTCAGACACGTACCTAAGGCAAATTGCTCATAAAATTATTCGTGATTCACGACGATATTTTCGTGAGTCACGGTATTTTTCGTGAGTCACGACATTTTCGTGCGTGAGTGTGCGTGAGACCTACAAAAAAAAATTGTGCGTGAGTAAGATTTTTCCGTCGTAAGTGTGCGTGAGCCTGAGTAAAATATTACTCACGTACACATCTCTACTTTATAGTAATAATATTAGATATACTAATATCATATTAGGTTTTCACTCTTTAATCAACGTACTACCAATGTGTATTTTTTGTAAAGTGACTTAGTTCGTTTGTCTGGCACTCACTTCTACTGTAGGATAGACGCACACACACATATTCAAAAGCTTATTTCGTTGTATTACAAGGTGAATAGAGACGGAAACAGTGTGAATATTCCACTGTAATGTTGTGCATGTATTGATGTATTCTTCGTTTCTAATTTCTCGTGGGATAACTTAAAAGGGATAAACTGTCCCGAATATGAGAGAATGCATAGATGAAACATGTGTGTGTGTTCAATGCTGGTTGATGGGAAGTGAGTCAATGTTCGATCGAATTTACATTACACGTAACTTAATCATATCAGTGGCAAAAAAGAGAGTGCGTCACACATGTGTGTTGCTGTGTGTTTGTGCCGGTGTCGGTGTCCTCTGAACTTGTTATATGCCTGCCCGGCATGCTGATGATTTGTGAATTTGATGTGTGAGTGTCTGCCTTTATATTCATCAACTCAGTCGTAATTTTATTGTTATGAGAGTGATTTCTCCATTCCACGCCTTATTCCCCTTTTTTAAACAAAAACTATGTCAGTATGTACTCGTGTGTTTACCATAGGCAGATCAAAATGATACAAATCACAATACAACCACACACACATCACAATTAAAAAAAAGCTTTTACCTCCAAAAAATTTACTCATATGAATGTATTGTTGCTTATTTTCTTTTCGAACGATAATACCGAAATACGACGAAATTAAGAATGAGTAGAATATTTTTACAGGAATAATAAAACACACATCACTAACCGAGTTGTTACAGAGAGCTGAGAACTTTTTGTATAAACGCTGCGGTCGCATTGACAGTTTTGCTAGCCCGTTCTAGCAAAAGAGGCGTGAAATAAAGCTTAATTGTATATGGAAGAGAAGAGAGGGAGTGGGATAACATGCAATTCTTTAGTTTAGCAATTTGATTCAAATCTCAGTGGTAATACCTTTTGAATTCTCTAACGGTGAATCTCTTCCCCTAAGAAATGTAAAACTCGCTACGATAATGTATTCTGAAGAATGGTTATCCTTACCAATGAAGAATTGTTCGTATTCGTCAGATATATGAAAATAGATCAATCTCATTCAGCAAAATGCAAAAATAAAAAATGAGTGAAAGATTTGAGATTAATAAAGAATTGTGATTTTTTGACGAATTTTATTTTGAGAATCCAATTTTCGATCAAAAATATATATGTGGCCTTCACTTGCACGCATCACACTCTTTCTTCGAGTGCAAATGTACCCATATACCCAATGTTAAACCAAAGGACTTCATTCAAAATATTTATTTTGCATACACGCAGAGAAGGAATCTCAAAAAATGATCACTAAAAAAAAATCAAGAACACAAAGATTAATTTTGGACGAGGATTTTATTTCTTTTTTCTAAGCCAAACTTAAAGTCTGTTAATTGCAATGTTGTTGCTTAATCAGTCAGTTTAACGAAATTTGAGGAACTAAAGGAAAACTACAAAGACTTTATTAATAAAATATAGTAAAAAAAAAACAGAGTTTTGCTCTCTTCAAAACATTTGTCAACTAATATTAAGTTAAAGATAACGATTAAATATTATAGTTATAGATTGACCTTCAGCCATTTGTCGCTGTATTGCTTGTGCACATCTTTCCTGTCATTGACAGGGATAAGATATAGACATATTGATATTCCTTGGGATCAGCTTTCTAGAAGATCACCAGGCTTTTACCCTCTATATGCCCCAATCCCGCCTTTAGGCGATCTTCATTAAATAAGGAAGCTTTTAGTAAAACACACCTTTTGTGTCGTTAACATTGAATATTTCATCAGCTGACAAAAAATTGGGGCATTAGAGCGGTAAAAAATATCAAATCGGTCAATATGTTTTTGTAGTTCTCCGACAGCATAATACACTCAATTCTACGAATCCGGCCAATAATTGGTCCAGAAAAACAACCCCAGACGACAATATTGCCCCCACCATGTTTCACAGAACTTTTTATGTATCTTGGATTAACCCTAATTTTTATGAAACTACGTTAATGCTGTCAACAACCTAAAATGTTTTGATTTTATGAAAACTTTTTTCGTCGTCGAAAAGGACGCCAGCTTGAGAAAAGAAAAACAAAAATCAAACTTTATTTAATTTGTTTTTATTTAAATGTTATAATCTAATTCATGTGTTTATTTGTATTTATAATGTTCGTGCAAAGCAAACTTCACATAATTTTTTACACCACTCTAAGTTTGGTTCAATTTTCAACAAATAAGTAGATCATTCCATATTTTGCATCGTGGCCCATCAAATGTACAAACTCAGACATCATGTAACTGCAAATCAAAAATAAATTATACCTATATATCAAAATGGCAGAACAAAAACGAGGTATATTTTTTATCAATTAACACTTTCCTTTTTGGTATTCCACATAAAACCACGGTGCCCATTTCTGAATAAATAAAATTAAAACACAAAACACAATAAATTCGCGTATTCTCCGTCCATTCCAAGAAACATCAACAGCACCGACTGACCGCGCAAATGAAATCGTGTGTACCTGCTCAATGTTTTTATAAATTGCTTGTCGCTGCAAAAAATTAGAAAAATTTAAATGGTCAGCGAAAAACAATGTACATGGTCTTTATGGCGCATGTAATGGTTGTAGACATGTCTATACGTAAACTATAAAAATATTTTTTTCTCGTGCAAAAAAGTAAAAAAATTGAATGGTCCAGATACATGATTTTCTGACGGCATATAATGGTTCTCAAAATTCTCATCATTTAAATAATAGAACCATAGTTTGCGCATTTGAGAACCATTTAAATGTTATTGCCAACATAATATTTTTTCTCGGCGTCGAAAACTTATTTGTACAATAAAGACAAAATACATGGGTTTTCGCGAACAATTACATACTCTAAATAAGGCATTAAATGGATGCGGGCTAGACCATGTCCACATGTTTTTTGTCTGTGCGTGCATGTGATTTGTATTTAAACTTTGCAAAAATCCACAGAACATTGTAACAACAAGTGATACCTTCGTACTTGGGGTATATTGATGGGTGTTTTGTGTAGAATGTTGAAAGCTTTGGAAAACTTCACTTAGGCTCGAAACATTGAAAAACGCTTGAGAGTAATTTCAAATATTTTTGTTTAACTCAGACAAGTTTATTAAATTACATTTTTGCGAACTAAAAATTTGAGAAAACAACAGAGGGAAATGCAATATGAGTTCATATGCATGTCCACTGAACTGTTTAACACTGTTTTTAAGATTGGCTATTCGGGTGTTTACATACAGGAATAGTGGGTGAGATGATTTCCTTCGCTCCGACCAGATATACATTTATCAGGAGTCTCATCTTTAAAATGTCGTTGATCCAGTCTTACCTCCATGGGCGACTTTATTTATTGGCAAATGTTGCCAACAGTTTAGTTTGTGAAGAAATTAGTTCAGACAATTGCCACTTTGTTTCTCTTCTTAAGAGTTATAATTTTGTATACAAGAAAATTCCTCTTAATTTGGTATTATTTTCGCGTTTTAAAAAACGACGAATAACTCGTTTTTTTATCATCTCCTGATTAAATAGAGGAAACATTTCGAAGGCTTTTTTTTTTAAAGAATAATTAATTATCGAAGGATACGTCCTGCAATATTTCTTGTGAGTCAGGTATATCGCAGAAAGTGGTCTTTCTCTTCGTATCATGTCATATACAGGATGTGTGTGTTCAAGAAATCAAATTTGCACAACACTGTGACCCTCAGGAGATTTGGCCTTTAAAGCGATTTATAATCTCACACACAAATAAATTATATGTTCAAGGTGTTCTCATCGTTTAACATGCGACTTCCGCTCAAAAAAGTAGTCGTTGTCTCTCTCACTTGCATAATTCTTCTCAATCAAAATTTTACTTAATAAGAATTAAGGTCGATTATTCGGGAAACAGTTTCAATTTTTTAGCTCAATTTAGGTGGCAGTCAATTAAAATAGCCCTGCGCGGGATTTTAATTCATGAGGGACGATATTAAAGCAGGTGTATTGCAAAAAAACGCAAATTTTGGAAATGGTATTTTCGATACTAATACTCATCTCAACAATCCTATGTAAATTAGTGTTCCCTAGAGTCTCATACGACAGGGTGGTTGAACCAAAACTGTGCACGGGAGAATGTTGGAATGGGAAAAACGTAACAGTTTCAGCCAAAAAGATTATGGCGTAAAAGTTTAATAAGAAGCTTTGTAGGCAAATCTCTCTCAATATATCCAATCTACAAAGGAAAACAAAAAATTTTTACACAAATCAACATTACATCATTAAACCATAAGAATGCATAACAGGAGTGGTTACACACAAACAAAATACCTAATAAAAGGTCTTTGAGAGAGCAGAGTGTTTCCAGGGACAGATAGGTAAAAGTTAGTTGTTCTAGAATGTTGCACCTACAGACAGCACCGAAATATAAAATACAGTTGGCAATGGTTCGGACATGACTGATGTTTCGGTAACGAAAGTCCACAAGGTGAAAAGTCTTACGGATCCATTTCACTGCTAGTTCCGTTAGCTTTAAACTGCCAGTTAAAAGAAAAGTAAATTTTGCTCTTAAATCATTATTGTTCTGCACATCATGTGATAAGACTTATTGATACACTAGAAAAAGATGAATCAAAGATCAGTTAAATATGATCCTAAAATTAACAGGCATAGTGTATTCATGCAAAATATAATAAAAGGCAAGTAACCAAGATGTATAAAGGATATGTAATCGCAATGTATAAGTACGATTTAGAAGCGCTAAGGCACAATTTTAAGTAGGGTAGTTTCATAAAAATTAGGGTTAATCCAAGATACATAAAAAGTTCTGTGAAACATGGTGGGGGCAATATTTCTGTCTGGGGTTGTTTTTTCTGGACCAATTATTGGCCGGATTCGTAGAATTGAGTGTATTAATGCCTGTCGGAGAACTACAAAAACATATTGACGCGATTTGATATTTTTTACCGCTCCTAAATGCCCAATTTTTTTTGTCAGCTGAATGAAATTATTCACATGTTACGAGCACAAAAGGTGTGTTTTAACTAAAAAGCTTCTTATTTAATGAAGATCGCCTAAAGGCGGGATTGGGCATTAGAGGGTTAAAGCCTGGTGATCTCTATGAAGCTGATCCCAAGGATATCATTGTCTATTTTATCCTGTCAATGACAGGAAGATGTGCACAAGCATCAGCGACATGGCTATAGTATCTATATAACTATTACATTTTAATGTTATAACTTTTAACTTAATATTTAGTTGAAATGTTTTGAAGAGAGCAAAACTCTTGTTTTTTTTTACTAAATTTTTTATAAAAAGTCATTTGTTAGTTTCTCTTATTTTCCTCAAATCGTTAAAACTGACTGATTAAGCAACAACATTGGCATTAAAGCGTTTTTTATGTTTGGCTTAGAAAAAAAAGAAAAAAATGCCTCGTCAAAATTAATCTTTGTTGTTCTTGATTTCTTTTTTGTGGTGATCAATATTCCTTCTCTGCGTGTATGCAAATAATAGTATTTTGAATGAAGTCTTTTTAGTTAACAATTGTGTATATGGTAACATTTCACTCGAAGGAGTGTGAATGCGGCAGTGAAGCCATATTATTTTGATCGAAAATTGGATTTCTCAAATCAAAAATTCGTCAAAAAAATCATACAATTTCTTTTATTAATCTGCAAAATCTTTCACTCATTTTTTATTTTTGCATTTTGCTAGATAACTTTTGAATTATACATTTAATTATTACATATAATCTGATCGAAAAATACGAACAATTTCATTGTAAGGATAACCCACTACTTTTTCAGAATACATATCGTAGCGAGTTTTACAATTTTTTAGGGGAAGAGATTCACGTTAAGAGGAATTACAAAGGTATACTACCCTGAGATTTGAATCAAATTTGTAAAAATAAAGATTGCATGTATCCCTCCTCTCCTTCTTACAATTATGCTTCATGTCTTTTTCACTCTCCTTGTTGCTAGAACGAGCGCAGCAAACTGTCAAATGCGAACCCAACTTTAGTAAAAATTCTAACTCTCTTGTTAACACTGGTTAGTGATTGTGTTTTTACTTCCTGTAAAATATATCTCAATTTTAAATTTCGTCGTATTTCGTATTATCGTCGAAAAGAAAATAACAAACAATATTCATTCGTAAATTTTTTGGAAGGAAAGCTTTTTTTAATTGTGTGTGTGTGTGTGTTTGTGTCTTGTATCATTTTGATCTGCCCTAGTAAACACACGAGTACATACTGACATAGTTTTTGTTTAAATAAAGGGGAATAAGCGTGGATGGAGAATCACTCTCATAACATAAAATTCGACTGAGTTGAGAATATAAAGGCAGACACTCACAACATCAATTCACAAATCAACAGCATCCGGGCAGCAATATAACAGTTCAGAGGACACCGACACCGGCACCAACACAAACCAAAGCACACATGTGTGACGCACTCTCTTTTTGCCACTGATATGATTAAGTTACGTGTAAATGTAAATTCGATCGAACATTGACTCACTTCCCTCACACCATTGAAACACACACACATGTTTCATCTATGCATTCTCCTATATTCGGGACAGTTTATCCCTTTTAAGTTATCCCACGAGAAATTAGAGAACGAAGAATACATCAATACGAATGCAGCAACATTAACAGTGTTTTGATAATTCACGACTGATTTCCAGTCATCACTAGTTCTACTTTGTCTTTTACGTAATACAACGTAAATGAAAACATTTTGAGAATATATGTGTGTGTGGGCCAGTCTAATCCTAATCAGTAGAAAAGTGAGTGAGCGCAAGACAATTTAACGAACTAAGTGCATCTTGTAGCAAAAAAATAACACAATTGTGATAGTACTTCTGGGTTAGATTTTTAAGGAGATTAAAATCCATAAATATGAGATTGGATGTATGTATTTTACTTAAATACTTATTACTATATAACGGTTTAGATTTCGTTATGATAACGTGGGAGTCAATTTATTTTTACATCTCACTATTCAGACACAAAGCAACAACGGACTGAGAAGTAAAGAAAGGAGAAGGAAAAAGAGACTTGAGAAAATGTAAATCGTACACTAACTTGTACACAATCATGTCTCTATGGCTTTTATATGTACTCTAATATTAGGGGGATTATTATCATAAATATCAATATAGGTTTTCAAAACTCGTTTTAATCAACGTAAGGCTAGCCAAAATGTGTTATGTGGGTTTGTTAAAAGAGTGGACTGGTAAAGTGTCCGTTTGTTGCTGGCATCAGCTTCTACTGTAGGATACGACGCGGAACACTCAACACATTACTAAAACAGCTATCACTTCGTTGTATTACAGGTTGAAGTAGAGACGAATCGAAGAGTGTGAATCATTCCACTGTATTTATCGGTTGTCAGTTTATTGGTGTAGGTGTATTGCTTTATCGTTTCTAATTTCTCGTGGGATACCACAACTTAAAAGGGCGATAAACGTCAACATACTTCTCCTTCGAAATATAGGAGGAATGCATAAGATGAAACTATGTGCGTGTGAGGTTCATATGTGAATCGTGAGGGAAGTGAGTCAATGTTCGATCGCGCTTGAATTACATTTACACGTAACATTACATCAAGTATCAGTGGCGTTCTTAAAACAATTGAGAGTGCGTCACACATGGTGTATCTTTGTTTTATTGTGGTTGGTGGCCGGCTCTTGTTCTCGTGTCCTCTTTGGGAACACTAGTTATACTCAGCTAGCCCGATCGCCTTGTGATTTAGTGAGATTAGAGTTTTGCACGCTATTGTGAGTGACTGCATTAAATATTATCTCGGAACTCAGTCGAGAATTTTATGTTATGAGAGTGATTCCGCCTCTTAATCCATCGCTATATAGTCCGTCTTCTCTTACTTTAAACAGGAATACTATGCCTCAGGGTAATGTACTCGTCGTGTTTACATAGGGCCGAAGGTTGAATCAAAACATTGAATACGAACTGAACAACAAAACATCGACTGCACACAACACACAATTAAAAAAAAGACTATGTCCGCACTTTGTTCTCGCCGCGAGAACATTTATCGAATGAATATTGTTTTTTATTACACTTTATATATATCTGACGATGAATAGCGAGAAACTACACGCACGACAATCATCATAAAATTGAGATATATGTATTGGACATGGAAAGTGATTTAAACACAAATCACTAACTTCAGTGGTTACATAAGAGTTGCAGAATATTTTTGTTTAAAGGTTGCGTCGCATTTGACAAGTCTGTCGGGCCATTCGATGGAACACGATGTCCTTCAAGACATAATTATGCGAGAGTAGAAATAAAATACATATTAATATTGAGTAGTATGAGAGAAAGAGAGGAGCTGGCGATACATGCAATCTCTGCTTTGGAGTTCCTAACTTGAATTCATAATTTTCTTCAGTGAAGACCCTATTGATAAAATTCCTAACCCGTGAATGCCATCTTAGGCCGCTAAAGGAAACTGTCATAAAGCACGGCGCCGGTCACGACTAGTGTATCTCGGTTTATACTTGAAGTGGGCGAGGTTATACCTTAACTACATGAAAATTGGATTTCGGTAATCAGCTCCGTGACCAGATATGATGCATACATAGGAAATAATTCCATGAACATTAAGGCGAACAAATATCTCACAAAAAAGTATGGGAACAGGATATATTTGTAGATGAGAGTATTGATTGAGAATTAGATAAGGAGAGGTGTGGGTGATTTTTTGCCACTGTAAATTTTTGGCTTTGGTTATTTTGATGACATCGCAAATTACTATCACCGCATCCAAAAATATATGGCTTCACTGGCGCCAGAGCTATTCAGCAACTCCTTCGAGTGAATGTACCGCATATACCCCACATTGTTAAAACCAAGACTCTTCATTCAAAACAATTATCTGTTATATATCTTTGAGGTGCAGTCACCACCGACAAGCAGAGAATTGGAAATATGATCAACCAAAAACAAGAGAAATCGCCAATTGTAACCATCAAGATAATTTTACGAGGATTTTTTTCTTTTTTTCTAGCGCAAACATAAAGCTTAATGCAATGTTTGTTGCTTAATCAGTCAGTTTTGAATCGATTTTGAGTTTAAATATAAGGAAACTAACAATGACTTTTATAAAATTAGTAAAAAAAAAAACAAGAGTTTTGATCTCTTCAAAAAAACATTTTCAACTAATATTAAGTTAAAGATAACGCTAAATTTGTTAATAAGTATATAGATACTATAGCCATGTCGCTTGATGCTTGTGCACATCTTCGCGTCATTGCACAGGATAAAATAGACAATGATATCCTTGGGATCAGCTTCATAGAGATCACCAGGCTTTAACCCTCTAATGCCCAAATGCCGCCTTTTAGCGATCTTCATTAAATTAAGGAAGGTTTTAGTAAAACTACACCTTTTTGTAGGGCGTCATTAAACGATTGACATTATTTTTTCATGGCCAGGTTAGGACGTGACAAATTAAGGAGGTGTCGGGAGGCTTTATTATAGACCGCAGGTAAACAAATATACAAATCGTCATATATGTTTTTGTAGTTCTCCGACAGCATGAATACACTCAATTCTACGAATGCCGGCCAAATAATTGGAAGATATCACCCAGAAATTATAACAATCCCGCTAACACAATATTGCCCGCGCTTACTTCGATGCTCTTCAAGCAAGAACATTTTTAATGTATCTTGGATTAAGCCTAATTTTTATGAACTACGTTAATGCTGGGTTAGGCTAAATCGTACTATGGACATTATCTCTCATCTTCGCCTGATGGAATAATTAGCATAAATTAGGCCAGTTGGTTAGGGTCGCCTTAGCATTGCCCAAGGTATTAATACACTGCTGATTCAAATTTTTTTCAGTTAAAGTTAACGCAGAGAGAATATATTTGCAATTTACTTTATTTTAATTCCTCGAGCAAGTTAAAGCCCTACGAACTAGCATGAAAAAATGGCCGTAAGACTTTCCACCTTTGGAACTTT
>PGFW01010549.1:2191-16244 GCA_003123925.1 Haematobia irritans | reverse complement strand
TATTTATTTTTCTCTCCTGTTTTTATCAGTCCTAAAAGTTCTCCTACAGCAGGATTCTGATTCCTCTTTTGTAGAAAATATAGATAGAATTTTTAGGTATATGCAAACGATCACTCATTGAAGAGATGATGATATCGATTGGGGAAGTATTTCCACCTGTTTGTGACGGTAGGTTTTTTGATGTTAATGTGGCCAATCGAAATTGTAATTCGTACGTATGTCAATCGATTTTGCAGTCATTTGAAACCAGTGCATCTACTCTCTATTTTGCCCTTATACTCTTGGCCATGCATCCCGAATATCAGGAATTAGCATACGCTGAGATACGCGATATATATCCCACAGAGGAAATGCGTGAATTCGATGTCCGATTATGAAGTGATCGAGAATACATCCTTGGTATATTTGATATGATTTCTTAATGAAAATATGAGAGTTTTGCCCATAGTACCTCAGCTGGGACGAAAAGTTACTGGTGAAGATCTAACACTGAGCAATGGACTAATTTTGCCCCAAGGTCAAGCTATTTCTTTTGGATATTTATAATTTGCATCGCAGTAAAGAAATATGGGGTCCCACATGCTCATAAATTCAATCCAGATCATTTTTTTAGTCACTCATGTGGACGAAAGACGATCCTTTATGGTTTTATATACCATTACCAAAGGCTTACGATTTTGTATAGTAAGAAGAGATTGCCATGAGAATATTATTAACAATGAAATGAATTCTTGAATTAACAAAATCGACAACAATAAAAACTAATTACAGGTATGCGTTATGCTGATCTAAGTATTAAAGTAATACTGTCAAAATTGATCCACAGATATAAATTTTCAACAACAGCCACTATGGATGATTTGACGGTGGAGAATCATATTTCATCGCAACTTATAAAACATCCTCCTATTACTATTGAGAAAAGAAACATATCAAATTAAGTGTGAGCAGTTTTTTTTTTTAATTTTTATATAAAGTACAAGTAAATAAAGTTGAAAGTCGGGCGGGTCCGACTAATATTATATACCTAAAACCCCTATTGAATTAGTAAACAGTGTGTTTTGTTGGGTATCAATAGGTACAGGTTTGGGGAAACCCAGCATTCCATATTTAGTTAAGAACATAAAGGGTAATTTTTATGGGAGTTTTATCACAAATCTGGAACAAACGACAGTAGTTGATTCTGCACCTATAGTAAAAAATTTTACTTGCATTCAAAGACTTTTTCCTTTCCTCTTAAGGATTTTGGTATTGATTCCGATCATTGGCTGTTCCATTTTACCGACCCTATGTGGTTTATGGATAGACAATAAAATTAATATTAGGCCTAGAAATTTCACACTGAAAAAACGCGTAATCCTACCGTATGAAATATTTTGGTTAGTTTTAGCAAAAGTTAGATACACAGTAGTATATATGGCCGTAATGTTCGAGCCAGGCCGATACTCATATGCTCTACCCTTGTCACCATGGATGTGGCGTAGAACTTTTACGAAAGGACTGTCAATCACACATCCGAATTGATCTGAGTTTGTTGGTGTCTTTAAATGTTTTCTAAATTGTTGATTACGTACCATACCTGGTATTAAAATTAGACAAATAAAAGGTTAATGCATTAGCGTAAGTCTACAAATAATTCAGTAATCGAGATCGGACTTTAATGCATGTGGACGCTCAGAGAGCCGATTGATATATGTCGGAGTCGCTTATATGGGGCTTAGATTCAACTTATTGCAACTTTGATTGGCCGAATTTTTGTATGATATTGGGATCGATATTGTCATGAGGGCATATTTAACCCGAGCAAAGGCCTGTCGCCAAAACGGTATACTGGAAAAATTTCTTTTGTGGATCCGGAGTGGTGGCGAAAAATTGAGCGGCCAGAAGCCTGATGAATTTTAACATGGGCTTGTCACGTAGGACGAACGTCCTACCCACTTTCAACAGCCGGTATTAGCACTGAATTGCAATACTTTTTAGGACGCACAGAAAAAATGTTATGGACATGGTTTATTTCTTTGTAAAAAATAGTTTTTCGAGCTGGAGAAAACATGTTTATGGTGGCATAAGCATTCTTGCATGCAGTTTCAACACCGCAAACATGTGTCTCATATCATTTTAAATGATTAGAATTTAATGACGCCAAGTTAAATGGTCGGCAAACAATCATGTACTGACCATTCAATTTTTTTTACTTTTTCTACAGGGAAAAAAGTATTTTTATAGGTTAGTGTTATAGTGACATATCTAGAACCATTAATATGACCAGTAAGATTGTACATTTTTTTTCGTGGACCATTCTATTTTTTTACACTTTTATGCAGGCGAAAAGAATTGTTTATAACCAACATACGATTGAGCAGGGTAGCACCTTTATATTTGTGCCGTACAGTCGTTGTTTTTGATTGTGTTCTTGAATGGACGCGAGAATTACGGATTTACTGTGTTTTGTGTTTATTTATTTATATCAGAAGAGGGGCAGTGCGTTTATCGTGAACACAAAACAACGGTAATGTAATTGAAAAATATATCCTGTTTTTTTGCTTTCGCACATCCTTTGCTATATGGTATATTTTATTTTTAGTTTGGCAGTTACATCGATGTTGGCGTTGTGCTTACATTTTGATAGGAGCCAGATGAATAAATATGCAATATTCAATTATTGTTGAAATTAAAAATAAATACGATTATAATTACACCGAATGAGAACAATGAATAGTTTATAACATAATAAAAACAAACAATAAAGTATAATTTTTGTGTTTTGTCTTTTTCTCAAGTGGCGTCCCTTTTTTTCGGACGGATGAAAAAAGTTTTTCATGAAAGAATCAAAAATTTTTCAGGTTGCTGACGCCTGTTCTTTTACTAAGTTAGAAAACATTTTTAATAAATACCTAACATTTTATAATCGTGACCATTTGTCTTTCGTTCCAAATAAAAATTCTGTTTTATCAATTATAATAACATTTTAATGATGAGACAATAAATTTTTCTGTGTGAAACATGTTTCATGCACGTCAGAGATTGGTTGCAGGTAAATTGTTACATGGTCGCAAAAATATCTCCTATCATATTATTTACTGCCTCTTGAATCATGATTGTGACAATCATTGTTTCTTCTCTCTGCGTGGTGGTCGATCCCAAATTATGTTTTGCGTCGGGTGTAAATTAAAAAATTCTGTTGATAATTTTGTCAATTAAATAATTCTTAATCAATTTTAATTGTGTTCTAACGCCCGGCTGGTCTGGAAACGGTTTGACCTCAAATATTTTTCAAAAACATTCACTAATTTTTTCAGATTGGTTGTAGCATTTTTCGGCAAAATTTAAATGATGTTGTTTCCATTTTAATGAATTTTACTCTTTCTTTAACGTGATTTGTAAACAAAACAAGTATATAACGCGCCGTAAGTTCGGCCAGCGCCGAATGCTTTGTACCTTCCTTCATGGATTAGCGTAGAAACATTCATCTAACACTGCCATCCACACTCGACTTCTTAAGTTGCGCTGGCGTTATAGACGCTTACCGTGGTATTTTCTATAGAAATAAAATCTTGCGGCTAAGATTATATTTTGGCTCAGCACGTAGGCAAACATGATTATATAAGATAAATTTTACAATTTTTATAGAAGTAAAAGTTTGAAAAATTTTCTAAAGAAATAAAATTTTGACAATTGACTGAAATTTTATTAATGAACGGAATAAAATGTTTAACAATTTTTCTAGAATAAAAATTTTTGACAAAATTTTCTATAAGAAATGAAATTTTGACAAACATTTTCTAATAGAAAAAATTTGGTAGATTATTTTGGCTCTAGTGGCACCACATGATTAAGAACGATATGGCGAATTTTTTGTGTGATTGGACAATTTTGGTAAAGGTTGATTAGAGAATATAATAACCAGTCTCCTAATGAAACGGTACTGGCATGAATTTTGCTATCCTCCAAGAGCGCCGGAGGTCAAACTCTGAGAATTTGTTATATGGGGCTATATTAATATATGGAACCGATATGGACGAAATTCTGGCACGGATTGTTGTAAAGATCATATATACTAAACCATGTAATCCAAAATTCAACGGATTGGGGTGAAACTTTGACTTCTCTTGGAGACTTTGCAACGCCAATATGGGGATCAGGTTTATATCGGGCTATATATATATAACCGATGTGGGACAATTTTCATGGGTTGAGACCATAATACTAGCAGCATTTAAATTTCAGCGGATGGATGAAATTGCTTCCTTAGAGGGTCTGAGCCAAAATTTGGGGATCGGTTTATATAGGGCGCCATAATTTTTTAGGAACCGATGTGGACCAATTTTTGCAGCGGTGTTGGCCATATGACCAATACATTGTAACGAAATTTTCAAGCCGGACTCGGATGCAATTTGTCCTCTTTGAGCTTGCAGCCAAATCATGGAGATCGGTTTATATCGGGTTATATTAATTTTGGACCTGATGTGGACCAAGTTTTTGACATGGTTTGTGTAGATGACCATATACCAACATATGTCCAATTTAGCCGGATCGGATGATTTGCTTTATCTTCTTTGAGGCCCGCAAGCAATCTGGGATGGTTTATATGGGGCTATATATAGAATATGGAGCGATGTGGACGATATTTTTTGCATGATTGTTAGGGACAATATACAACACGATTACCAAATTTCACCGGATCGGATGAAAATTGCTTTCTTCTTTAGAGGCTCACAAGCCAATTGGGGATCGTGTTATATGGGGCTATTATAATTATCGGACGATTGTGGAGCATTTGTGGCATGGTTGTTAGAGACCATAATACAACCATGATACATTTTCAGCCGGATCGGGATGAAATTGTGCTTTCATCTTTTGGCTCCGGCAAGCAAAAAATCTGGGATCGGTTTTTGGGGGCTATAATATAATTATGGACCGATGTTGGCAATTTTGTGCAATGGTTGTTTAGCAGACATAATACCAACACCATATACAAATTCAGCCGGATCGGGATGATCATAACGCTTTTTGTTAGAGCTCCACAAGCCAATCTGAGGGTTCCTTGTTATATGGGGAGCTTAACGTAAAAGTGGACCGATTATGGCCGCATTTTCAATACCATACGACTGAATCGAATAAAACTAATTAGTTGCCAAGTTTCAAGTCGATAAGCTTGTTTCGTTCGGAAGTTAGCGTGATTTCGAACAGACGAGACGGAATGCGGACGGAGGAATGCTTAAGGATCGAAGTCAGATTTCATCGCCACGGACCAGAAATATATGATTTAGATGTGGTTTAAGACATATTTCGATGTGTTCAACTGGAATACAAAGTAAATTACCCATCCTATGATGGAGGGTATAAAGTTAAATTCCATTAAAAGTATAAACAGTATGATACGGCGTAGTCGGCAGGCCGAATCTTTGTACCCGACTCCACTCATGGATTGCGTGAGATACTTCTAGCTAAAAGCTATCATCCACAATTCGAATATCTTGGGGTTGCGATAACACTTGCTGATGGCAAGGTATCGTAAAAGACTTTTTAACAGACATGTCTTCTAATTGTGTTAGCCATACGGGGGTATAAGTATTAAACAAAAAAGGCCGATAAATACGTTATAGATAATTTAGTTTGAAACAAAAATTTCTTATAGAATAAAATTTGAAAAATTTCTAGTAAAATGAAACCTGACAAAATATTCTAATAGAAATAAATTTTGACAAAATTTTTTCTATAGAAATAAAATTGTAGACATTTTTAGAAATAAAACTTGCCAAGAATTCTATAGAAATAAATATTGAAAAATTTTCTATGGAGTAAATGTTAATTATTTTCAATAGATAATTTTGACAAAAATTTCTATAAGAAATAAAAAGTTGACAATATGTATAGAAATGAAATTTCGACAAAATTTTTGTAGATAGAATAAATGTTGACAAAATTTTTCAGAATTAGTTATTGTTGTGATTAAAGACAAAATATTTCTATAGTAAATAATTTGAGCAAACATTATCTCAGAATATAACTTTTGACAAAATTTTCTATAAGATATGAAAATTTTTAGACGAAAACTTTCTATAGTATAAAATTGTGACAGAAATTTTCCTATGGAAATAAAGTTTTGGTAATTTACCGAAAATTTTCTAATAGAAATAAATTTTGACAAAATTTTCTATGGAAATAAATTTGAAAATTATGTTAGATAAACTTTGAAAGAACTCTATAGAAATGTAATGCTTGTGACAAACTTTCTAATAGTAATAAATTGACAAAATTTTTATGGAAATAAAGTTTTGGATAGAATTTGTTTTTTGGATAATGGACAATTTTGTGTAATAAAGTCATCGGGCTATTATGATACTAAGACCGTATGGGACATTTTTGTAACTAGTGTTTGAGGCCATATATGAAAAATGTACTCAAGTTTCAATACCGTATCGGATGACTTTGCTGCCTCAGCATGTTCCGGGTCAAAATCTGGGGACGGTTTATATGGATATTATAATTAGTGGACGCTGATTGATGGAACCTATTTTTGAATGGTTTATTGGAGGCCGTAAACTAACATTCAGGTACACAAATTTCAACCGGAATGGTGATTTTGTGCCCATCAAGAGCCTCCGGAGCGTCAAATCTGGGATTGGTTTTATATGGGGGCTTATTAATAAATATGACCGATATGGAACATTATTTGCATGTTATTGGAGCGTAAAGCTAACATCAGGTAACCAATTTTCAACCGGAAAAAAAAACATTCGGATGAATTTTCCCCTCAAGAGGATCCGGAGGCAAATCAGGGATCGGTTTATATGGGGGCTACATAATAATGATGGACGCGATATGGACCATTTTTGCATGAGTTGTTAAAAAACCGTATACTAAGACCAAGTACTGAAATTTCAAACGATCGTGATTTCTGCCGGAGACTCCCCCAAACCAAATATTGGAGGATAGGTTTTATTAATGGGGCTTAATAACGTAAAACGTGTGTCGCATATGGCCATTTTTCATATACCATCCGACCTACATCAATAACACTACTTGTGCAAAGTTTCAAGTCGATAGGCTTGTTTCGTTTCGGAAGTTTAGCGTGATTTCTACAGGGACGGGACGACAGCCGAAGACGGACGGACGGACGGACATGCTTAGATCGAGCTCAGAATTTTCACCGACGACCAGAATAATAATATACTTTATGGGTCTTAGAGCATTATTTTCGCTATGTGTTACAAAACGAATGACAAAAGTTAATATACCCATCCTATGGTGGAAAGGGTTATAGAAACAAGTTATAAGAAAATTGAATTAAATGAATTCTGGGTAGTTAAATGAAGAACATCATTGGGAGGATACTTCTGAAGTGCTTATTAAAGTTGTGCCATTGGAAGAACTTCTAATATATTTTTTTTGGCTGGGTAACTATAGACCGATATGGACCGTAGTTAGTATAGGTTGTTTTTGCAATCCGTATAACGGGTTGCTGCTGATTAGGCGGATTTTGCAAAAACTATTGGGCGAAGTATAATGATATTGTCAGTTGAGCTGTCTAGATGGCGGAGGAAAAGATACTTCAATTAAACACCTTTGTGTGAGTGTCCCTGAATTTTTGTGTAAAGCGCAAGCAACTTTTAGGAGCATTAGGCTTTAATTACTGCGGAATTGGAAAAACGTTAACGTTTAATGTCAGTCTGTACTAGGGTTTTATGGAACAATAACTGGTTGGTTCACAAGAAAAATATAATTCAGAAGGTTCGCGGTTAAACAGAAGTGCACCATATGTAATAGGTACTTTAGTTAATGTGGTTATCTACAATGGCTGAATAGTCTAATGAGCCTGAATCTTATCGGCGCTGCCACTTTAACCTACCTAAAACCTAACTAGATTGGTTGTTAACACCCAAAATAATTAAATTAAATTCGCCATGCTAGAGACATTTCTCATTATCCTCCCCCTGTAATCGACCCAAAATACCGCTAGATTTGCAATTTCAGGCAAATCGGATACAAATTGCTGTGTCAAGGAACCTAACCCTATACTTCACTATGGCCATTTTAACTTTATTTTAATTCATGGAATAATTATGTTTGGAGAATGCTACTCTAACATTCTAATAATTTTTATACACTCCACCATAGGATGGGGGGTACGGATATTAACTTTTTATTCCGTTTGTTAAACATATATATTGAAATCACGCTAACTTCCGAAAACGACTTGAAACTTTGCACAAGTAGTTGTTATTGGTGTAGGTCGAATGGTATTGCAACTAGGCCATATCGGACCACTGTTACGTATAGCCCCCACATAAACGGACCTCCAGATTTGGCTTGGGGAGCCTCTAAGAGAAGCATATTTCATCCGATCTAGCTGAAACTTGGTACATGTGTTGTTTGGTATAGGTCTCTGACAACCATGCAAAAAATTGGTTCACATCGGTCCATAATTATATATGCCCCATATAAACCCATCCTCAAATTGTGTTTGCGGAGCCTCAAAGAGAAGCAAATTTCATCGCGATCCGGCTGAAATTTGGTACATATGTCAGTATAATGGTCTCTAACAATCATGCAAACATTGGTCCACATCGGTTCATAATTATATATAGCCCCCATATAAACCGATCCCCAGATTTGGCTTGCGGAGCTTCAAAGAGAAGCAAATTTCATCCGATCCGGCTGAAATTTGGTACATGGTGTTTGTATATGGTCTCTAACAACCATGCCAAAATTGGTCCATATCGGTCCATAATTATATATAGCCCCCATATAAACCGATCCCCAGATTTGGCCGGCGGAGCCTCAAAGAGAAGTAAATTTCATCCCCTCGGCCGAAAATTTGGTACATGATGTCAGTATATGGTCTCTAACAACCATGCCAGAATTGGTCCACCTCGGATCATAATTATATATAGCCCCCATATAAACCGATCCCCAGATGTGGCTTGCGGAGCCTCAAAGAGAAGCAAATTCCATCCGAATCGGTTGAAGTTTGGTACGTGGTATTAGCATATGGTCTCTAATAACCATGCAAAAACTTGTCCACATCGGTTCATAATTATATATAGCCCCCCATATAAACCGATCCCTGATTTGACTTGCGGAGCCTCAAACTAGAAGCATATTCATTCAATCCGGTTGAAATGGACAAGATGTTGGTATATGTCTTAACAACCTTGAAAAAATTGGTTCACATCAGTCCATAATTATATATAGCCCCCATATAAATAACCGATCCCAGATTTGGCTTGCGGAGCTCTATATGAGAGCAAAATTTCATCCGATCGGCTGAAATTTGGTACAAGTGTCTTTAATTAAACCAAGGGAAAAATTGGTCCACATCGGTCCATAATTATTAAAGCCCCCATATAAACCATCCCCACATTTGGCTTGCGGAGCCCTAAGAGAAGCAAATTTCATCCGTTCCGGCTGAAATTTGGTACATAATGTTGGTATATGGTCTCTAACAACCATGCAAAAATTGGTTCACATCGGTTTATATTTATTTATAGCCCCCATATAAACCGATAACAACCATGCCAGAATTGGTCCATATCAGTCCATAATTATATATATCCCTTATATAAACCGATCCCCAGATTTGACCTCCGGAGCCTTTTGGATGAGCAAAATTCATCCGATCCGTTTGAAATTTGGTACATATCGCTAGTGTATGGACGATAATAACCATCGATCTATACTATATATAGCCCCAAAAAATTTTATATTTATATAGAAAATTTTGTCAAAAATTTATTTCTATAGCAAATTTTGTCAACGTTTTATTTCTATTGAAAATTTTGTTACAATTTTATTTCTTTGGAAACTTTTGTCAAAATGTTATTTCTTTAGAACATTTTTGAAGCATTTCATAGTTGGAGAGGAATATTTTGCAAAATCTTCCAAAACATCAAGAATTCTACCAATCTACCAAACAATAAAAAATCGGCAATTTTTGGTAGACTCGTGTTCATAGTTGTATATAGCCCCCAAATAAAGCGACCCCCATATTTCAATTCTGCTCTATAATTACCACCAAAAGTTGATGTCGGTTCGTAATTATTTCTTCCCTATATATACTGGTCAAGAACTGAATATATATACGTACTTAATCGACCTGTCTTTTGTCTACTATATATTCCGCATGGACTAACTTTAAGATGCCTTGCCATCGGCCGCAACCCAAGTAATTTAATTGTGGAATACCGTCTTTAGTAGAAGTTTCTACGCAACAATCTCAATGGTGGGGTACATAAGATTCAACCTGGCCGAACTTACGGCCGTATATAAATTGTTTTTCGTACATTAGTTAAATGAACTAGAAAACGAAAAAAATTTATACACAAATGAAGCATAAAGATGTTTATCCTAATTCTACTTCTCCACAAATAGTCCAATTTTTTAATTTAATTTTACTACAAATGCGCCGACCACTTGAGCTTTGTCTGCTCTAAAGACATTTTGTAATTTGAATTCCAATTTTTCCTTCAAACTACAAAATTTCCTTTCAACAAATAGACAAAAAAAATTAATATATGTCTAATAAAATTTTCCTGAATTTGTTGAAAAATATTTACCCAATTTGTTGAATATGTTCGTGATGTCAAAAAATTAAAAAAAAAAAAAAAACAAAACAACAAATATTGTAAATTTTTAAAATAATCAAAATTTGATTCCTGGACCGATTGATATAGACAAAAACGAATAATCTGTATTAAATTCAGACGATATGTCACTATCGAAGGCTGTAGCGTTGAATACAACAGATTATGATTATATCGTCTGGATTTCTCCGTGATCAATATATACATGTGTATCAAATGGAATGGTAAATATAACATATCAAATTCTAACCAGATCATATGAACTTTACCTCCAAATCAGACGACCCTCAAATGGGGAGTTGGTTTATATGAGGGCTCTTTAAATTAGGACCAACACGGGGAGTTTACTTCCCCAGCAAAAAAAAAATGAAAGTTTCTTCTAATCGCCTAACTTTAAAGGCACTTCCGAAAATTCTTCACAAGATATTCTTTATTATTCTACACACAACAAAAAAATAATTCATTTATTATGTTAATTAGTGTTCACAAAAATTTTCCAAACACGGGATTCATAAATTATATAAAACAATTATAAAATAAAAAACAAGTTTTCATGCATCTAATGAATACATAATATGAATGGAATTTTAAATATGATAAATGAAGTACACCATATTTTTCGTCATTGAAAAATATGTACTTTCCATAATATATATAAAACTCATGCAATACATTAACTTTTCCTTTAGATTTCCATGATATTAATGCCTGCATAATGTGCCAAAATGTATTAACCCATTTGAAAAATAAATAGATCCAACCAGTAAAGAACATAATTTTATAATATGTTATATTACTTATGAGCACCAACGCTTCCATTTAATATTTTTCTTTTGTAAATTTTTTACAGCAATAAAAATTCTCCGAATCGCGACGGCGACTCAAACTGTACTAGAAAAACTCAAAAACACGTGTTGCCTTCCAAAAGTTATGTTTCTTTTTTTGTCTCGTATTTATATCTTAGTATTGTTACATACACGAGAGTAACTCTATGTTGTTTCCCTCATCGCTAAGGAGAAACAATAGCATTTTTGATATTTAACTTTCAAGTTTTCATCGATATTATGAAACCTTTCCATATATATTTTTATATAAAATTCATATAATTTCACATCAAATATTACGAACAGATTATATTATGGTAAGTGTACACTATTTTTATGGAAAAGTCATTAAATTTTATAAAATTTACACAATTTATGTACAAATTCATATTTTTTTGGATACTAACACCCCGTTCCAAATTTCAAACCGAATCGAATATTTTTTTCCTTCAAGAGCTCCAGAGGTCAAATGTGGGGATCGTTTATATGTGGGCTATATATAATATAGACCGATATTGGACCAATTCTGCATGGTTGTAGGGACCATAAACTAACACACCACGTACCAAATTTCAACCGGATTTGGATGAATTTGTCCTCCAAGAGGCTGCGGAGTTCAAATCTGGGGACGGTTTATATGGGGGCTATAATAATTATGACCGATATGGACCAACTCTCTGCATGGTTGTTAGAGACTCAATTACTAACGCCAGACGTACCAAATTAAACAAGATTGGATGAATTTTGTCCTCCAAAGGACCTCCGCAAAACAATCTGGGATCGGTTTATATAATTATGACGATTTATGGACCAATTTTTGCGAGTTGCTAGAACCATATATTTACGGCCATGTACCAAATTTCAGCCAGATCGTGCAAAAATATGCAACTCTTAGAGGCTCCGCAACCAACATCTGGGGTCCTTTATATGGCGGCTATACGTAAAAGTGGACCGATATGGCCCATTTGCAATACAATCCGACCTACATCAATAACAACTACTTGTGTTTCAAGTCGATAGCTTGTTTCGTTCGGAACTTTAGGGGATTTTAACAAACGGACGGACATGCTTAATCGACTCAGAATTTTACCACGACCTAGAACAACAGAGTTGGCTGATAAAGTCCCCGGTCTGACACATAGATGGCGTCGCTTATAATATGAAATGCATATTATATATAGTACCAACCTTCAAATATTCGTGTCAAAATTTGACGTCTAGTAAGTCAATTAGTTGTGTAGATAGAGCGTCTTTTGTAAGCAACTTTTGTTTTATTGTGAAAAAAAATGAAAAAAGGGAATTTCGTGTTTTGATAAAATACTGTTTGGAGGAAAAATAACGTGAAGCAAAAACTTGGCTTGATATAATGATTCCGGACTCTGCCCCAGGGAAATCAACAATAATTGATTGGTATGCAAAATTCAAGCGTGTGAAATGAGCAAGGAGACGGTGAACTCATGGACGCCCGAAAGAGGTGTTACGACGAAAACATCAAAAAAATCCACAAAAATATTGAATGACCGCAAAATGAAGTTGATCGAGATAGCAGGAGCTCTTAAATATCAAAGGAACGTGTTGCGTCATATCATTCATCAATATTGGATATGCGAATCTCTGCTGCAAAAATGGTTGCGCGCGCACTCACATTAACTCGTAATACACCCGATTTTTCCGTCGATATGTGACAATGGATGAAACATGGCTCCATCACTACATTCTGAGGTCCAATCGACATCATCGCTACTGAGTGGACAGCGACCGGTGAACCGTCTCCGAAGCGTGGAAATACTCAAAAGTCCGTTTGGCAAAGTAATGCCTCTTTTTGGGATGCGCAGAATAATTTTTATCATTATCTTGAGAAAGGGAAAAACCATCAACAGTGACTATTATATGCGTTATTGGAGCGTTTGAAGTCGAAAATCGCGGCAAAAACGGTCCACATTGAAGAAAAAAAAGTGTTGTCCACCAAGACAACGCACCGTGCCACAAGTCATTGAGAACGATGGCAAAAATCATGAATTGGGCTTCAATTGCTTCCCCACCCACCGTATTCTCCGGATCTGGCCCCCAGCGACTTTTTCTTGTTCTCAGACTCTAAAAGGATGCTCGCAGGGAATAAATTTGGCTGCAATGAAGAGGTGATCGCCGAAACTGAGGCCTATTTTGAGGCAAAACCGAAGGAGTACTACCAAAATGGTATCAAAAAATTGGAAGGTCGTTATAATCATTGTATCGCCTCTTGGAACGAAACTATGTTGAATAATAAAAACGAATTTGGCAAAAGAATGTGTTTTTTTTTGCTAGACCGGGGACTTATCAGCCAACCTGTTATATATACTTTATGGGGTCTTAGAGCAATATTTCGATGTGTTACAAACGAAATGACAAAGTTAATATACCCCACCCATAATGTGGAGGTATAAAAGATATTACTTCTACCCAATTTTCTAAATCCCAATGAGCTTATAGTTGTTCTCAAAATTCTAATTTAAATCAAACAATGTCTTTGGCATAGACCAATTGATTTATGTCATTGTGGAGGTACTTAGTTTGTACCCATTGAATTTTAAACACACTTTTACTTACCTCGGCTATTAAATCCATTCAAATTCGTATTATCTCCAAATCTTATCTCTCTCTTTT
>PGFW01010540.1:2916-13940 GCA_003123925.1 Haematobia irritans | reverse complement strand
TGAGCAGTTTGTGAACAAACAAAATTATCGGGTTTACTTACCAAAGAGATCAGCAGAAAATGACCACCAAAATTTAAGCGCAGCCGATGGTTATAGTTTGGACCATCGTAACGGTCAACGGTCGCTCCTCGCTCGTATTTATCGACCGTGGGTTCAAAATATATGCCGAATATTATCGTGAAAATATACTAAAGTGAATATTGAAATCCTGGAACAACCATTTTAGCCACAGATCATGGACGGCAGAACTCAGCACGTAACAACCAAGAACGGGATTCCTAGCTTCATTTACACTGCACAATGGCCACAAAAATCAACGGATCTCAATCCGGTGGACTTTTGCGCCTGCGATATTTTAAAGAGCAAGGTTGGCACTAAAAAATACAAAAGTGTCAATCATATCAAGGATGACAGTGTTGCATTATTTTTTGGTAGGATGTCCTGATTAAACGCAGTACTTTTGTTTTTTCATTTTAGTCCTTCACGGCTTAGGGTATCCCAGTTGCTAAAAAAAAAAAAAACAACCCTACTTAAATCCCAATTTCCGTTACACTATCGTATATAAAAGATATTCATCATTTTTAACAATAATGTGGCACACACATTTGTTGCTAGATGTGAAAGCCATTAACCCGAGTTTCGAGTTCGCTCTGCATATTTGCTGTCAGTTCTTCAAAAATAATCTTTGTGATATTCATATAAAACAGATGATATATTCCTTTTTTGGGAGTGTGTTCTGAAAGTAGCTAACAGTGTCGGAGATCTCAGATATGCATTGGAATTATGCTTACACTAAATGTTTGCATGAGCCGCATCACATAAGCCACACACCAACAACCCCAGCGGATTATAAATTGAGCAGAATATTCATAACTGGGAGTATTCCATGGTGCAACATAGATTGGTATGCTTCGCAAGGGTCAAGAGGTGATCTCTGCCGAAATGTGATAAGCCGCATATTAATTCGTGGATTGTTGGCGTTTAGCACAGCGTTTAAAGATCCATCATCATAAAAATCCACAAATGATTTTATTCAACTCCATTGGAGACGCTGCAATCGCAAACAGTGCCGTCTTAACAGAAAACAATTTTTATAAATGAAAAAAAAAAAAAAAAACAACAACAACGAACAATCTCTGTTATTAAGAAATTGAATTGCTTATATGGCATACTAACCCTGTTTGGATATAGGGATAACTTTGTATTGACCCCTGGAAGGAGAGAGGAATGTAGAAATCCTTAGATTTTTGTCTGCGATTATATTCATAAATGTGTCTGGATTTAAATAAATTTTGGAACCGTAAAATGATGTCCAAATTATTTGCAAAATATTGTTATAAAACCCTTTCTCAAAAGGAAATGAGAAGTAGTAATGCGGTTTAATTTTTACGTAACCCATAAATACAACGAAACTTTGTTATTGGTTTCGTTTATTAGGAATCATTTCATACTATTGATGAATAGTTCCTGTCTAATGGAAGGCTTTTCGTTACGTCAACTGAAATATGTTTCGTTTTTTTTTTCTTAATTTTTACAATTAATGTCTAAAGTGTCACCAGATTTTTAATTGGCTTGAAAATGAGCAATTTTGTGGTTTTTTCTATAAGACTGAAGAAGAAAAGTATGGTCCTTGATCATGAATCTCAAAAATTTTATTAAAGTGTCCTCACCGGATGAGTTAAGTTTTTTAGACACACAAAGAAAATCATTAAACATTGAGAGATAACGAAAAATTATATGTGTGAAATAAATACATATTTTTCAAACCTTGGACACAAACCAATTGCAATAGATTAGTGGTAAACAAACTAATTTGGGATTTTTCCAAAAAAATGATTTTTTGAAAACCACGTGGGAATTTTACGTTAAAAATTTCGCCAAAAACAATGCCAAGGAACAGACCCTACATCACGATTTATTTATTTCGAAATATATTAACACCGCAAGTCACGCGTCGTATCTGGGATACTAGCGTTTAGGTGGCAGCCCGACAGTATCAGGCTCGCTTAGACTATTCAGTTCATTGTGAACCAGCATTGGGCTGAACTTCTCTCTTTCACTGAGTTGCTGCGCCGATTTTTCCGATGTTTAAGCCTCAATTATAAGGACCGTCCTTTTTTATAGCCGAGAGCGAACAGGAGTTCCACATTGCAGTGAACAACTTAGCAGAAGATTTGAAACTCTCAGAAAAGTTACCAGCATTTTCTGAGGTGGGATAATCCACATGTGAAAAACTTTTGGTGTTCGTTCGGAAGCAGGAATCTAACCGCACCGCACCTTGTGTTATGCAACTTAAAACCAATTTTCTTGGGAATAAGGTGAATTAATTCCGTGTAGATGGTTCTTAATGCTTTAGAATTTTTATGCCACGTTGCAAATCTCCGTGATTAAAGTATGTCCCTGGCCATCGGTGCAAATTCCTGCAGACTGTTGATTTCAACAAACATGCGCTCATTATATTTGACGAGGGGTGGGAGCAGTCCCAAAATCAATCGACCTGTTTTGTCAATGCGACTCTAGGAGTATGAATTGTGTGGGGAGATGCCGCAGGAGCGCCCCCACACCCCAGGGACGATCCTGGAAGTTGTGGGGTAAAATAAGCAATATTGGAGGAACATTTGGAGTTATAAAAGATCTTGATACCATTTTGGTAGTAACTCTTCGGTTTTTCCTCAAAATAGGGCTTCAGTTTCGGCGATCCTTCTTCATTGCAACAATATTTTTCCCCTTGCGACATCCTTTTTGCAGGTCTGAGGAACAAGAAAAAGTTCGCTGCGGGGCCAGACTCTGGAGATACGGTGGGTGGGAATAATTCGAAGCCCAATTTCATGAATTTTTCCATCGTTCTCAATGACGTGTGCGCACGGTGCGTTGTCTTGGTGGACAACACCTTTTTCTTCTTCATATGGGCCGTTTTGCCGCGATTTCGACTTCAAACGCTCCAATTAACGCCATATAATAGTCACTGTTGATGTTTTTCCCTTCTCAGATAATCGATAAAAATTATTCCATGCGCATTCCAAAAAACAGAGGCCATTACTTCTCAGCGGACTTTTGAGTTTTCTCCGAAGCGGTTCACCGGTCGCTGTCCACTCAGCCGACTGTCGATTGGACTCAGGATGGCAGCATGTTTCATCCATTGTACATATCGACGGAAAAACTCGGGTATCGAGGTAACATTCAAACAACGCTCAGAATCATCAACACGTTGTTGTTTTTGTCAAATGTGAGCTCGCGCGGCACCCATTTTGCACAGGCTTCCCATATCCAAATATTGATGAATGATATGACCAACACGTTCCTTTGATTTCTTTAAGGCCTCTGCTATCTCGATCAACTTTATTTTACGGTCATTCAAAATCATTTTGTGGATTTTTTTGATGTTTTCGTCGGTAACCACCTCTTTCGGGCGTTCACCGTCCTCCGTGCTCATTTCACCACGCTTGAATTTTGCATACCAATCAATTATTGTTGATTTCCCTGAGGCAGAGTCCGGAAACTCATTATCAAGCCAAGTTTTGCTTCCACCGATATTTTTTCCCTCAGAAAAAAGTATTTTTATCAAAACACGAATTCCCATTTTTTTTTCACAATAACAAGTGCTTCACAAAAGACGCTCTATCTCACTAACTAGACTTACAGACGTCAAATTTTGACATGAATCATTTTGAAGGTTGGTACTATATAAAAATAATATGCATTTATCACTAGCGGACGCCATCTTATGTGTGAGACGGCGGACTTATCAGCCAACTCTGTTCGCCTAGGCCGAATCTTAAATACCCACCACATTCGAATCAAATATTTAGGGTTTCTTTGAAATTTCAGGGGGTTTTGAGGACAAATCAAGCAGGAGCAGTCGCAACCAATTACACTTCCGGAGATAAATTTGTAAAGATTTTACCTATGAAGACTATATTCAGATTCTGGAATTTAACGAACATTTTTGTTGAGTTTTAGAGGAATTCATTCTGTAATCTCTTGTAATGTGCAAGAGATTAACAGATTGATTCCTCTAAACTCAAACAAAAAATGGTTCTTAAAATTCCAGAATCTGATATAGTCTTCATAGGTAAATCTTTAAATTTATCTCCGGGAAGTGTATTTGGTTCGACTGCTCTGACTTGATTTGTCGTCAAACCCCCCTGAATTTTCAAAGGAAACCCTAATATTTTGATTCATTGGTGGTGGGTATTTAAGATTCCGGCCTTAGGCGAATCAGGTTGCGTGATAAGTCCCCGGTCTGAACATAGATGGCGTCGCTAGTATTAAATGCATATTATTTTTATATAGTACCAACCTTCAAATGATTCAGTAGTCAAAATTTGACGTCTTTGTAAGTTATTATTGTGAAAAAAAAGATGAAAGGAATTTGGTGTTTTGATAAAATACTGTTTTCTGAAGGGGAAAAATACGGTGGAAGCAAAAACTTGGCTTGATAATGAGTTTCCGGACTCTGCCCCAGGGAAATCAACAATAATTGATTGGTATGCAAAATTCAAGCGTGATGAAATGAGCACGGAGGACGGTGAACGCCCGAAAGAGGTGGTTACCGACGAAAACATCAAAAAAATCCACAAATATTTTGAATGTCCGTAAAATGAAGTTGATCGAGATAGCAGAGGCCTTAAAGAATATCAAAGGAACGTGTTGGTCATATCATTCATCAATATTTGGATATGAGGAAGCGCTGTGCAAAATGGGTGCCGCGCGAGCTCACATTTGACTAAAAACAACAACGTGTTGATGATTCTGAGCGGTGTTTATACCCGAGTTTTTCCGTCGATAAGTGACAATGAATGAACATGCTCCACTCATCCTGAGTCCAATCGACAGTCGGCTGAGTGGACAGCGACCGGTGAACCGCTTCGGAGAAAGACTCAAAAGTCCGCTGGTAAAGTAATGGCCTCTGTTTTTTGGGATGCGCATGGAATATTTTTATCGATTATCTTGAGAAGGGAAAAACCATCAACAGTGACTATTATATGGCGTTTATTGGAGCGTTTTGAAGCGTCGAAATCGCGGCAAAACGGCCCCATATGAAGAAAGAAAAAGTGTTGTTTCACCAAGACAACGCACCGTGCCACAGTCATTGAGGAACGATGGGAAAAATTCTATGAATTGGGCTTCGAATATCTTCCTCCCCACCGTATTCTCCAGGTCTGGCCCCAGCGACTATTTCTGTCCGACCTCAAAGGATCTCCGACAGGGGAAAAAAATTGGTTGCAATGAAGAAGTGATCGGCCGAAACTGAAGCCTATTCTTGAGGCAAAACCGGAAGGTAGTACTACCAAAATTGGTTATCAATGCATTTCTTTTTATAACTCCAAAATTGTTCCTACCAATATTGCTTATTTTACCCACACTTCCAAGCGAATGCGTCCTGGAAGGTGTGGGCACATCCTGCCGACATAACTCCCACACAAATTATTACTCTAGAGTTCGCATTTTCCAGCAAAAAACAAAACAGGAAGTTCAAGAACTTGATTTTGGGACTGCTCCACCTCCTCGTCAATATGACCAATTTTTAAATCAAAAAGTACAAAACTAAAGACAAGCCAAAGCACGAAAAATTTCGCACCAGATGATTGGCCAGGAGCAGTACTAAATCAAATCGGAACAGGATTTTCTGCCCAACGTGGCCATAAAATTCTAAGCATTTAGAAACATCTACACGGGGATTAATTCCACCTTTATTCCAGAATTTAGGTTTTAGTTGCATTACACAAGGTCGTGGCGTTCGATTCCTGTTCGACCGAACACAAAAAGTTTTTCAGTGTGTGGATTTATCCCACCTTCAGAAATTGCTGGTAACTTTTCTGAGAGTTTTCAAATCTTCTCTAAGTTGTTTCACTGCCAATGTGGAACTTCCGTTCGGTCTCTGGCTATAAAAGGAGGTCCCCTTATCATTGCAGCCTTAACATGGAATCGGGCACACTCAGTGATTAAGAGAGAAGTTCACCAATCGTGGTTTCACAATGGGACTGAATAGTCTAAGCGAGCCTGATACTTCGGGCATTGCCACCCTAACTAGGTATACCCAGATACGACGGCGTACTTGCGTTTAATATATTTCGAAAATAAATAAATCGTGAGTAGGGTGTTTCCTTTGCATTGTTTTTGCGAAATTTTAACGTAAAATTCCCACGTGTTTTTCAAAAAAATCATTATTTAGGAAAAATCCCAAAATTAGTTATGTTTACCCTAATCTATTGCAAATTTGGTTTGTGTCCAGGGTTTGAAATATGTATTTATTTTCACACATATAATTTTTCGTTATCTCAATTTTAATGAATTTTTTTGTGTGTCTAAAAAACTTAACTCATCTGAGGAACTTTATAAATTTTGAGATTCATGATCAAGGACCATACTTTTCTTCTTCATCTTATAGGAAAAAACACAAATTGCATTCAATTTTCAGCCAATTAAAAATCTGGTTGACACTTTAGACTATTAATTGTAAAAATTTAAAAAAAAAAAAAACGAAAACATATTTTCATTGACGTAACACGAAAAGCCTTCATTTTAGGACAACTGGAACTATTCAATAAATAGTATGAAATGATTCCTTATAAAAAACGAAACACAATAAACACAAGTTTCGTTTGTATTTATGGGCTTACGAAAAATTAACCCGCATACTACTTACTCATTTCTTTTGAAGAGGGTTTTTATAACAATATTTTGCCCAATAAATTTGGACATATTTTTTCACGGTTTCCACAATTTTATTTAAATTCCAGACACCATTTTATATTAAATCCAGACAAATCTAATTCTACATTCCTCTCTTACCTTTCAGGGGGAATACAAAGTTTTTCCCTATATCCAAACAGGGTTAGTATCCATATAAGAATTCAATTTCTTTAATAACAGAATTGTTCCGTTGGTTGTTGTTTTTTTTTTCTTTTTTTTTTCATTTATAAAATTTGTTTTTCTTTAAGGACGGCCACCTTTTGCGATTGGCACGTACTGCCATGGAGTTGAATAAAAATCATTGGGATTTTATGATTCATGGGACTTTAAACGCGCTACAACGCCAAACATCCACGAATTTAAATATGCCGGCTTATCACATTTGCAAGATCACTCTTGACCTGAACATACCAACATGTTGCCCACCATTGGAATTACTCCAGTTTATGGAAATTTCTGGCTCATTATATCGCTTGGGGTTTGTGGGGTTGTGGCTTTGTGACTGCGGCTACATTGGCAAAAACATTGTAGTGTAGAGCATATTCCAATGGCCATATCTTGAAGATTCGCGACACTGTAGCTACTTTCCAGAACACACTTCCAAAATGGAATATATCATCTGTTTATATGAATATCATCAAAGATTAGTTTTGAGAACTGACAGCCAAATATGCAAGCGAACTCGAAACTCGGCTCCGTTAATGGCTTTCAACTACCAACAAATGTGTGTGCCACATTATTGATTATAAGAAATGTGATATTTTTTATACTACGATTTAGTGTAACGAAATTGGATTTCAAATAGGGTTGTTTTTTTTTTTTTTAGCACTGGATACCCTTAAGCCGTGAAGGACTAAAAGAAAAAAAACACAGTTACTCGTTTATCGCAGGACATCTCCAAAAAATATGCAAACACTGTCATTCAGCTGTTTAAAAACAATCACAGAAATTACGTGAAATTATGCATTTTTATTACCCTCACAATAGGATGGGGCGTATATTAACTTTTGGTCATTCCGTTTGCTAACACATTTCGAATTATTGCTCTAAACCCATAAACTATATATATTCTGGATCGTGGTGAAATCCTTGAGTCGATTTTCCTGGGAAGGCCCCATGTTCCGTCTGTTGAAATCACGCGATAACTTACTGAACGCAAACAAGCTATCGACTTGAAACTTGGCACAAGTTAGTTGTTATTGATGTTAGGTAGGGATGGTATTTGCAAATGGGCCATATCGGTTCACTTTTACGTATAGCCCCCATATAAACGGACCCCCAAATTTGGCTTGCCGATTGCTCTAAGAAAAAAAAAAAAGTGGAAGATAGCAAATTTCATCCGATCCGGCTGAAATTGGTACATGGTCTTTAGTATATGCGTCTCTAACAACCGATGCAGAACATTGGGTCCACATCGCCGTTCCATTAATTACATATAGCCCATATAGAAAACCGCATCCCCCGATTTGGCTTGCGGAGCCATCTAAGGGAACCAAATTTTTCATCCGATTCTGCTGAAATTTGCGTAACATAGGGTGTATGGTATATGTTCTCTAAATGACCATGCAAAAAATTGGTCCACATCGCCGCCATAATTATATATTAGCCCCCCATTTATAAACTGATCCCCAGATTTGACCTTCGGAGCCTCTTAAGAGGAGCAAAAGTCATTCCCGATTCGATTTTGAAATTTGGTCACGTGGTGTTAGTATATATGTCTCTAACAACCAAAAAAATTCGGTCCTATCGGTCCACTTTTACGTTATAGCCCCCATATAAAACGGGACCTCCCAAATTGGACTTGCGATTGCCTCTAAGGGAACAAATTTTCAATCGATCCGCGCTGAAAATTTGGTACATTGGTGTATAGCTATATGTAAAAACTCTAACACCACTGCAAAAAATTTGATTCTACATTTTTTCCGGTCCATAATTATATATAGCCCCCATATAAACGATCCCCAGATTTGGACCTCCGAAGCCTCGATGGATGAGAAAAATTCATCGGATTCGCGTTGAAAATTTTGTACATGGTGTTAGTATAATGCGTCTCTAACAACCATGCAAAAATTGGACACACGGTCACATATTATATATTAGCCCCCATACACACTAAAAAATTTTTTTTCTGAATTCCATCACGACTTAATTTGACTCCAATTAATTTATTAATTGAAATGTCTTCAATCACAGAAATGATAGTATCAATTAAAAAATAATTTGAAGGTCAATTAAAAAGTTAAATTGATCCAACTAAAAATTAATTATACTATTATTTTTGTGATTGATTTTTGTTTCAAATTAAAAATTCGTTGAATCAATTAATTTTAATTGATATTTTTTTAAAACTCAATTAAATTCTTTATTTGGAAAATTTTCGTTGAAATTTTTTTGTGTGTTAATAAACTGATCTCGAGCATTTGACCCTTCCGAGCCTCTTAGAGGAGCAAAATTCATCCGATCCGGTTGAAATTTGCAACGTGGTTTTAGTATCGATGCCACGTCTCTAACAACCTGCAAGAGTTCGCCCATATCGCGTTCCATAATCTATATAATAGCCCCCATATAATCGAGTCCAGATTTGTCCTCCGGAGCCTCTTGGAAGGGGCAAAATTCATTCCGATCCAGTCCGGTTGAAATTTGGAACGTGGTGTTAAGAATGTGGTCCTCAAAGCAAACACGCTTAAGAATTGGTTCCGATCATCCGGGCTCCATAATATATATTATAAGCCCCCATATAAACCGTTCCTCCAGATTTTGATCTCCGGACCCCTCTTATAGGAGCAAATTCATCCGAATCCGGTTTGAAATGACGTGGTGTTAGGTATAAGGCCCGCTAATAACCATGCCAAAAATGGTCATATCGCGTCTATAGTTATATATAGGGCGATCCCAATCACACAAAAAATTCCGGTCCTTATCGCGTTCATAATCATGGTTTGCCACTCGAGCCAAAAATAAATTCTACCCAAATTTTTTTATAGAAAACATTTCAAATGTTAATTTCTATAGAAATTTGTCAAATTTATTATTACTTTTATGGAAAGTGTTGTCAGAATTTTTTTCTATATGAAAATTTTATCACAATTTTAGTTATCTATAGAAAAATGTTGTACAAATTTATTTTCTATAGCAACTTTATAACGTTAATTATAACGTATTTAATCTGCTTTTTCTACGTTTATATCTCACCACGTACTATGACTATGTATTATATATTTACGGTGTTAGGAAGTGTTTAAGATAACCATTTGCCATCGGCAGAGTGTTACCGCACCTCAGTTAATTCGATTCGTGAATGAACAGTTTCAGTAGAAGTTTCTTACGCAATTCCATGGTGAAGGGTACATAAGCTTCGGCCGGCCGAACTTACGGCCGTATATTACTTTCGTTCATGTATAAATGCTCCAATTAGTATAAATTGTAACTGCCTGCGATTATCTATGACACCGACCACTTATGAAATTTCATGATTTTCGATAAATTAGTCACAGTAATGTACTTGTGAATCGACAAGAAGGTCATTTTATCAAAAATACAATATGGCCAACATCTCGTGCTACTGCACTGATAAGATGTTTCTTAATTTACCAGTGCAACGATGTTCCTGTATAGCCATTACAAATGTTGCATCCATGTGCTCATTTCACCCCGCTTGAATTTGCATACCAATCAATTACTTGTTGATTTCCCTGGGAAGAGTCCGGAAACTCATTATCTAGCGCAAGTTTCTTGCTTTCCACCGTATTTTTTTCCCTTCAGGAAAACAGTATTTTATCAAAGACACGAAATTCCTTTCTTTCCATTTTTTGCACGAATAACAAAAGTTTGATTTCACGAAAAGACAAAACTAATTGACTTACAGACGTTCAAATCTGGACATGAAGCATTTGGAAGGGTTGGTACTGATATAAAAATAATATGATTAATACTAGCGACGCCATCTATGTTTTATCAGACAGGCGGACTTTTATCAAGCAACTGTTATATCGCAGTAACCACTTCCGTTGGTTTATTAGGTTACTGAAAACAAATGCCGGATTTACCAATGTACACTAGGCCTGGCAACCTTGTTAAATGCGCAGAACCACTTCCGTTGTATTATTAGGTTACTGAAAGCAAATGCCGGATACCAATCTACACTAGCCTGGTATACTTTTTCATCGCTGCCTAATACGAATTTCGAATAGCCTTCAGTAAGATCTGGCGGGGGAGATGATTCTCTTGGCGCTCAATATGCAACTTCTCTATAGGAAATTGAACATACTCATATTATTGTATTATATTTCTTTTCAAAAATTATCATGTTTGCCAAATACTGTGCCTGC
>PGFW01010521.1:8494-19112 GCA_003123925.1 Haematobia irritans | reverse complement strand
AATCTTTCACAAATATGTATATGGAATAGAAAAGCTCTGTATCAAATTCAAATGAATGACTAAAGTTCTACTGATGAAAATTGGTACTGAAATCAATACCGACAGCAAGTTGTCAACAAACAACCGTGTTTATGTTTGGCAACATTTTCAAGTTCAAAAGCCAAAACTACACCATGAACATGAAAAAATTCAAGATCAAAACCACGTAATATAGCAACAAAAACTATGGGTATCCAACATCCAAAAAAAAAAAACAACAACAGAACCACAAAAAGACCATCTACGAAAATCAACTCCAGTTCCAAACTGAACGAATGGAATGGTAAGAATCTGCATCTACACCGAGTTTATATAAATGCAATTTAAGTAGACAATCTGATTAGTTTTATCTAAAATACGTAACGCAAAAGAAAGTATTAAAATCGACTTGGAAAATTTTTTCGTTTCGACAAAAAAAAACACAAAAAGACAAAACGAATATGACCGCCGAGTATCGGCATACCGGTGGGCGCTTGTAATATTTGCCATGGTTAAGTTTGGATACAAAATGCGACAAACAATCAACTGTCCAAATAAAAATGATTGGAACATATTAAAATTCGAAAAAAAACCCGTTAACTTTCAAAAGTACCCTTAACTACTTTGACTATCCCAGATATCGGCCTTCCATTTGCGTCCCCATCTGCTGATGGTATAGACGGTGATAGTCTGTGACTTTGCCCCCCCAAATAAAACTTTGGCATTTCAAGGCGTTAATTGTACCTACCACCCCAGTGGAGAAAGAAATCACGTTATAACATGGTTATAAGTCCCGAAGTACCACCACCGCCAAAGCCAAGGTGATTATAATTACCCACTTTTACCGTTCAAAGCCTAGAGTTCATCCGACGCGGAAAAGAGAAATGGGAACTTAATGCAAAAGGTGATCGTATTACATCCCCAAAAGCGTAGGTGTCCCAAAGAAAAATACAAATGATCGATTCTTGAAATTGAAAAAAAAAAACAAATTAAGACAAAGAAATGATAACTGCGCAAAAAATAGTTGGACTAATATGAGCCTAAACTTTCACAGGATAACTGTACTATACAAAAAATCATTAGGGCAAATTTCTTCACAATAAGAAGTTGTTTTCTTAAATTTAGACACGGATCATTAAGAATTTCGCCGTCCCTCCACGTTTGTGAAGTTAAGACCAAATTACCATTTTTGTTGAAACAAGACAGATGTTCCCTTAAAGTATAGAAAAAAAATAATTTAAAGAATTATCTTTAAATTAACTGAATATTGAATCTTTTGGTAAAGAGTGATTCATCTTCCAGGTTAAAATATCGTATCAAAAAGTTACTCACATGCAGTATCTGACCGGGATGTAAAAGTAATAACTTACTGTGTAGGCAAAAGATGATTCTTTCTATTAACACCGGAATCCAGAATCATATCCTTCCAGGTCCCGGGTTCGGGCTCTACACGTGGCACCGTTTAATGCACGCAGCGAAAAGTTAAACGCAAATAATATTCCAGAAAAAATATTTAATTGATAATGTCAATAAAATATTACCCTTGTTTCCTAAAGGAGCCACCGTGGGTGCAATGGTAGGCAATGCCCGCCTTGCAGTCCGTGGGTGTCGCGATTCCGTGCTCGACCGAACACCAAAAGCGTCTCAGCGCGGTGGTTTATCCCACCTCAGTAATGAGGTGACACTCTCGAGGGTGTTCAAAAGCTCTCTAATGTGGCTTTCACTGCAATGTGGACAGCTTGTCGCGACTCAGGTCTATAAAAAGAGGCTCCCTTCGCTGCATTGAGCTTAACATGGAACGGCGCGCACCAACTCAATTGACTAAAGAGAAGTTCAACCAATCGGTGACTCACAATCGCACTGAACTACGTCTCAAGTGACTCTGAACAGTGCGAGCATGCCACCTCAACCTAAACCTTACACCTTCCTTAAAGTTGTGTATATTACACTAATTATATTACAAAATTAACTATCATTAATAGATCCATTGCCGGATCCGTGTATAGTGTGTTGGATTACAAACACAACAGGATGAGTTCGCACTTTTTGAGTGTATATTTATGGTAAACGCTATCATTTTTGGTGACCAGGTATGTATGCAAGGAAAGTACCTATTTTTCGACTGCTGCGCGTATGCTGCACCGAAGACTTCGTGCCACAATACATGTACTCCGTAAAAGCAGTATTACCTCGCGCGTCCGATATATGTACGGAGGAACGTTGTTCACCAGTTTTGGCACAGGCCTACTGATCACTCTACCGGTAATAGAGTTTTGCGCTGGGGTGGTTTAAAAGTCTCTTCGTGTAGTTATCAGAGCAATTTTTGTTTGCTGTTGAAGTATATGGCTACGACAGAGAAAAAAATTCATAGTGCTTTAAACTAAGGCCTAAATTTAACAAATCTATTGGCAGTAGCTTGAATTTTATTATTTTTTTTCGAAATTTTCACAGCCGTATGAAATTTCTTTTAGTTAGGTATGTCTCAAACAATTTTTATGAACTAAACGTTGAGATAATGGACCGTACAATTATAAGATCAATATGAACTAAAGTAAAGAACATTTCGTACGTTGCCCAAAATCGTAAGAACTGAACTAATGTATGGTTAAAATGGTCATGATTTGCGCCAATTTGATTTTCCTTAAGTTTCAGTTCATTTTTTTTTTTCTATGAGAGGATGTAATTTCGTGAAGCTGCAGTTAAAAAGCTACAATTAGAGGATTAAATTTTCCTGGGTTATAACAACAGTTTGTGAAATCTTCAAAATGTTGCGAGTACAATTTTCAATTCGCAAGATGTAGTTCAGGAAAAACTTAATGTTTCTCTGCGTTTAACAAACGGTTTGTGGAAATTTCTCAAAATGTGAGTTACAATTTTAGTCCAATTTTTCGTAAGATGTAGTTCATTCCTTACTATAAAACTAGTTTACTAGTTTTCGGTGATAATTAGAATTTTTAAACTGACATTAATTCCTCGATAGATTATCGCTAAAAGAGATACGATAAATTCGATATAACGAATCTGTATCCTAATTTTAAATTTATTGAAACCAAGATTTGAAGCCATATAGCTTCCCTTTAAAAATGGCTTTATTTTAAAAAAGAACCAGCATACATGGTTTGAATCAAAACTACAAATCCTTTAAAATATTTAAAGGAATTTTTGAACAATTGACTTTAGAATGTCACGCTTAAGGGTTTTGGTATAAGCATTATTAAATTAAAATTAAATCTTAATATACGAATGTATTCAACGTCTACACTGAAAAAAAATATTTGAACCTAATATGGAAGATTATGCCACCCTTAAATTGTTAGGACTCAAAATTTACGCAATTGCTAAGGACAAAAATTCTTTTAAAATCAATGACATTTTAATTAAAAAGAAAGTTTATAATTCCTAGCCTTCAATTTTTTTTTTACATTTTAAACTTAGGACACCAAATCTTGAAATTTTGCGTCTCCTCTGCTGAAGTTGTAGATCTTTGAAGTATGGCAAAATTTCCTAAAATAAGAAAAACAATTTTTATCAAAACAATCGTTCTTTAAATCAACTGACATATTGAATTTTTTAAATTTATAAGATAAAAAATCGCTTCAAATAAAGGCTAAGACTCATTTAACGGATTTTCATCTTTTGGTTTAAAATTTTTTTAGCATTAAGAAAACTGTTATTTACTTTGAAGTACTTGGCATAATTTGGCATTTTGATAATTGGATATTTGTTGATGTACATAAATCCCTTTCATAATATATCGCAAAACAGAAAATAAAAACTACGTGAATGAAAATAAAAACTCGATCGTGTCATCAATTTTTTAATTTTCATTGATTACTAGATTTTAAAGCCAGGGAGGGTCCGTAAAAAATGGTCTTTATTTTAAAGAAGCCGCATATTTGGCTCGGAAGTACCTGGCATAATTTGGATTATGAAATTGGAATTTGTTTGTACATAAATACCTTTATTATATATCGCAAAAAGAAAATAAATACTCGATGGAATAGATTCTGTATCCAATTATAATTTTATTGATCCTAGATTTAAAGCCAGGAGGTACGTAAAAATGGTTCATTTATTTTAAAGAGCCGCATCTTAGCGAAGCGCTCAAAATCTTTGGATTTACAAGTAAACTTTTTTTGAGTGTAACGTCTAAGAATTTGCAGTTAGTATCGTTTTAAAAATTGGAGGGGAAATAAAACGAGATGTTCGTATATTGTAGAATTGCCGGTATATTCATATCCTGCCCACGAAATTCTTGGTACGACAAAAAAACACAACATTTACATCATTTCGGAGCAATATTCGAGCCCGAAAAATTATTTCGAGAGAGATGACGAAACATGGATCTACTGACACACACCGTCGAGCAAGAAACAGTTGAACCAGTGGACTGCATCCGACAAACGTCCACCGAAGAGGGCGACAACTGTCGATAGCCAATCATTTTCAAAAAATTCAATTCATACCTGCACGAAAATTTAAAAATACTTTGCACGAGGTAACTGACACGAACAAGCGCATAATTCACGCATTTTGGGGGCAATGTTCCATTTGGGGGAAATGCAAGCGAATCCGAAAAACATGGAGAGCACTCGATAAAAACTCGGGAATGTTATACGAAGAAGACGCAGACTGTCGATGGCCATTCATTTTTTGGAATTCACCAAGCGTGTGATCCATATCCGACAACCTTGAAAAGGAAAGTATACTCACAGTGGCCGACCTGTTTGAGCTAAAAACGAGCTTTTTTTTCACCTGATACGCGTCCGCTCATAACCTCACGATTCCTGCCCAAAATCAAATTTGACATTGACTGCTGCCTCATCTACTGTAATTTTTACTGATCTGACACGTTGGCGAACTCTTTTTGTTTCTGACACAGACAAACTATTTTCCTAAAACCAAAATTTCATAAAAGTAAGGCAATTCTTGGATAGCAAAGTAGCGTTTTTTACCAAAAGTTGATAAACAATTCATTCGCCGCGTTTTGTACTTAGAGTTAGGTGATTACACTGAAAACAGACCATGCCGCGGGTTCCAAAGATTTTGCTCTTTACTTTTTTAAAAAAATTTTGCGTATGATTTCGACGCCAAAAAGCGGCAGAATACAGTAAGGATACTTTTAAGACACAATTCTCTTTAAATTTTGGGCTTTTGTGTTACTGCTTCTAGGAAGGCAAATTATTAATTTTCGGCTTTTCAGGCTTTTTTTTCTTCACCCCCCCCTCAATAAGTCTTTAACCACGAGTTAACGACAACTTTAATTTTCCAAATTAAGACTCGACTTTCCAGCTAGAAAAATTATGCTATGTTTCAAGGTAAAAAACGTTCATTCAAAATAGAAGTGTCCTATATTTGAAACGATTTTGTGCTTTGTAGTCAAAAAATTTTTTAAAGAATTATTTAAAGTCACGTTGACCTTACCCAATAGTTTTTCTTTCATGTTATATGATACCCGTTTTTAAGGTCAAATCACTTAATTATAAGCGACAATACGACTTCACTTGAAACAATTTATCGACTTTTTGGACAAGGAAACGAATACTTTCTATATTAGAGAAATGCATCTTCTTATGCTAAGCACAAATTTGCATTCGTATTTTTAAGACATGAAATTCTTGATCTCACGACAATATTTTTTTCAGTGTAGGATTTGAAATGGGTGTCTGGATGTAAAGAAAATTCTATAGAACTGAGGGAGAACTTTGGGTTTAATAATTCTACAAAAAAACAAAAATAATTGGAGCTCAAAGAAAAATTACCCACACCGGAAAAAATTCCGTTAGTTAAAACTCAACGCCTAAAATTTTAATTTATTTGTTATCTGGAAAAAAATTATTTGCTTGTAGTTTAAATTTATTACTTTTATCGAGTTTTCCACAACTTAATGATTCTGCTTTTTTAAGTATGTCTCAAAAGTCTTATGAACTAAACGTTAGTATAAAGTTCCAATGACCGTACACATAAGTTCAATATGAACTAAAGCAAAAGAAAGATTTTTTCGTACGATTCCCAAAAATAGTAAGACATGAACTACTTTATGGTTAAAATTGGTCATGATTTGCGCCCAATGATTTTCTTCCTTTACTTTTGTTATTGTTTTCTTTCTATGAGATGATGTTAATTTGTGAACTGCAGTTAAAAAGCTACACGAGTGCCCTGTTAAAATTTTCCTGCTGTTTTAACAACGTTTTGTGGACAATTGCAAAATGTGGAGTAAAATTTAGTTCAATTTCGTGCGAGGTTGTTCATTCTTCTTATTAAAACAGTTCACTTTTTTTCGGCTGCAGCAAGAAATTTTAGGTTTTTGGGTTTCAAAACCTTCTTTCAATAACTTAGCTTTTCATAGCATCTTCATTTTTATAAAATTATTTTGTTGAATATCACATAAATTCAGCTAGATTAAAAATTTAACTTGAACTTCAATCCTACATAGAAAAAAGTAATAAACTGTTTTATGAGCAAGCAATGAACTACATAGCTTGCGAATTATTTCAAACTACATTTATACTTTTCACATTTTGCACGATTCTCTACAAAGTTTTGTTTAAACACCAATTAAAAATTTAATGCGCCTGTGCTACTTTTAACAAAAAACACTCACCTTAATATACACACCTCCCCATTAGAAGAAAATGAACTGAAAATAATAGAAAACACATTCATTGGCGTCAAATCATTGACAATTTTAACCATAGCTAGAGCTTATGGTTAAAATTGAGAAATTCGTACGAAAATTTTAGTTCTATTGAACTTTATACCCACAGTTCAGTTCAATTAAAATATTTGGAGACATACTAACAAAAGGAAATTTTTTCATTGGGGCTATGGAAAATTGCGAAAAAAGTGAATAAAATTTAACAACATTTTTTTTGCAATAAAAATAAGTTAAAATTTAGCGTTAGTTAAATACATGAAAATTTCTACAGGAATAGAATATCTTAGTCGTAATAATATATTATAATAAAAACTAATTTATTTTCAGTGTAGTTAAATGATGCCAAAATTAAATTAATAATCTCGATTCAAGTGCCATAATATTTTTTAATTCTCTTTTCGGCTGATCTTTCATCAGTCAGACCAACAATTATTTAAATTGATTTAGTATAGCTAAGCCACAAAACAAAAGTCTAACCATGACCTTATTAACCAAACACAACGACGAAGCTAACATATAATAAGAAAAATGAAAAATAATAATCAGATACGTGTTTTTGCTTTATTTGCCAATTATTTGTCGTGCGCTAAAAATGGGGTGTTGTAGGAAATATGACCTTGGTTTTCCGGGTTCAATTTTTCGTCACCAAGAAAAGAATGTTGAAAAAATATTTTTTTTTACGCTTTGTTTTTTTCTGTGAGGAAATATTAAAATTATTTACTTCCTATAACAATTCTCAACGAAACTTTCCAAGGCTCTTTGTTGGCGTTGAACTAAAAATGTCTTTGATAGACATTAGTAAAATCAAAATCACGACTTTACCATACTGTTATGTTTTCAAGGTGATTCCTGAAAATTGAAAATGAAAAACATTTTACTCCATGTAAAAAATTGGGAGATACATAACATACATTTCCATCTACAGCGAAATCTAACATCATCTCCATGAAAAAACGGTTGCCCATTTCCAAGGATTTTGTTTTTACACAAATGATTTCGAGCCAAAGAAGCGGATAATTCTCCGCTTTATGGATTGGCGGTTTCACCTAACACAGAAAAAATATCCATCATAATTGTTCGCCATGAGAAATTTTAAAGTTTTAAATATTTATTCAAAAATTTATTTGATCTAACTAATTAAAAAACAAAAACAACAAATAATTTTTATTCAATTATTAATTTTTTAATTGGATTTGGAATTTTAGCTTCTTTTAGGTTTCTTTCGATGCTACCTTGTTTTATAATTGAGGATAAATATGTTAATTGTTTTTGTTAAACTTCAAAATCCATCTTATAGCCGTGGAGCGGATTGGAAAGACATAAATTACATTTTTTTAATGGATCACATATTTTTTTTTTTTTAAATGACGTCTGGAGAATGATTTTTTTTATCTTTTCTGTAATATGAAGAAATTTCAAAGAAAAATTTAATAAATCAATTAATATCGCGTGACGTGAAGCAAAAAACAAATATGTTTATCTGTGTGTAAAGTGTCTTTACTGAAGAAAATATCACCAAAACATTTTCCAATTAGATTAATTTAATGAATTGTGAAAAAACGTAGTAAATTAAATAAAGTGTCAAAGAGAGCAATTAATTTTTTTAATCAATTTGTTTTTTATACCCTGCGCCACACTGTGGAAACAGGGTATTATAAGTATTAGTGCATATGTTTGGCAACACCCCAGAATGAGACGAGATAGAAAATCGGTTCTTTGGCAAAATGCTCAGGGAGGCCTTCTTGAGTCGATATAGCCATTGGTCCGTCTGTCGTTGAACACAATTTTTGTAATTTTTAGTCAATACGACTTCAAATTTGGCCACAAGTATGTGTTTTGGCTCATAAATAGAACCCTTATTGATTTTGGAAGAAATCGGATTCAGATTAGATATAGCTCCCATTATATATATATTCGCCCGATATGGACTTATATGGCCCCAGCAGCCAGAGTTTTACCCTAATTTGCTAAAAAAAATTTACCACCAAGTAAGAACAATTAGTACCTATCAGTCATATCTGATTTTTGGAAGAATCGGTCAGATTTAGATATAGCCTCCCATACTTATATATTTCGCCCGATTACTGGACTTATATGGCCCAGAAGCCCGAGTAGTTTTTACCCTCAATTTGCTAAAATTTTTACACAAGAAGGGACAACTTTAGTACATATAGTCAAGTGTGCCCAAATTTATTGAAATCGGTTCAGATTTATGATATAGCTCCCAATATATCTATTTCGCCCGATATGAACTAATACGGTCCAAGAAGGCCAGGGTTTTACCCCAATTTTGCCGGTTGAAATTTTTGCCACAGGGAGTAGTAATTGGCATTGCTAGTTATTGCAGTTGTCAAATTTGGTTGAAGAATCAGCGTTCACGATTTAGATATACCTCCCATTAATATTTATGTTTTTCTGATTTCGACAAAAAATGGTACAAACATACAAACCTTTTCCTTTGTAAAATCGCACTGCTTAGTTCGAAAAGTTGCAAAAAATGACTTATGTTTCCTAAACTTTAATACATATATGTCGACCGATTAAATCATAAATAACTTTTGCGAAGTTTCCTAAATTGCTTTCAGATCTTAAATGTTTCCCATTATTTTTTTACTAACATTGCATCGTTCCAAACCTAGGCATTAAGCCGACTAAATTTTGAGTGTATAGATTTTGCTAGAAGTCTATCAAATTCTGTCCAGATCGAGTGATATTTAAATTTAAATGTATGTTTATTTGTACAAACTTTTATATATTGCACCCACACATTTGACGGGATATGATTATGGTATCGCAAAAGTTCTTAGATCTACAAAGTGGTGCCAGGGTATAATATAGCTCGGCGCCCCGCCCGACTTTTAGATTTTCCTTACTTGTTTTATATTTTCAAATTAATTCTTGCGATTGATACTATTCATTTTTCCGTTGATTGAAGCATTCACTTAATTGGATCAATAATTTCATATTGAATCAGCAAAAAAATTTTACAACAAAGAATCATCAATTTAAGGATTGAAGGATTGATTTCTAATTTTCTTAAGAACAAATTGACCTTAAGCTCTATAGAATTTTCTTTTATGTAAAGAATCAACAAATTGTTAATTCGAATTTTCTCTAAGGAGAAAAACGTCTCATTATGAAATTATTTTGGTCGAGAAATTAATTAAAATTTCAGTTCTATTGCACTGAAAGAAGGAGCTTTTCTTTATTTGAGGAATGAAATTTTAGCACATAGATAAGCTTATTCTTATTAATGCTAATAATTTTATTTTAAATAAAATTAAAAAAACATTTAAATCAAATCGATACAAAGCTTGTCATAAATTTGGGTTTATTTGCCATTTAAGAAAATACTTTATACGAAAGGGAAAATTCTTTTGTCTAAAATTTTCTTTGGGTGTGGAAACATCTTCATTGAAAAGTTTATACACTTTGATCAAGGCAATTAAATTAAATCACAGTTTACATTTATTTAAGTATAATGTATGTAAGTTAATAACAACCATATTATTTTCTCGGAAATTAAGTATATTATTTCATGAAAAATAATATGCTTTATGTTTGATGACAAAACAAAAATGTTCCATATTTCCTATGTAAAAATTAAGATTATGCTCTTGAAGTATATTTAGAGGGATCACATTCCTTCTATGGTTGTATGCTCGGCTACTACGTTATAATAATTTAATTTAATCTATGTATATTTTATTGGAATTGGATGAAATAACAATTTTCTATATGGAAAAAAAGGTCTGTTTCTTTGTTTTGATAAAAATAATATTTTTTATATTTATAATAATCTTTGCATTTCAATTAAAAAACAATAAAAGTACTAATGCGAAAAATATATGTATATGATTAAAAGCAGTTCTCCCCAGCTTACTATTAATTTTCACAGCCGAAATCAATTTTAGTATTTTTATGGTAGTTTAGTTCTATAAC
>PGFW01010516.1:18870-33513 GCA_003123925.1 Haematobia irritans | reverse complement strand
CAAAAACTGACATGTCTTGGATGAAAAACGATTTAAATACACACATCGTGGTTAAGGAAGAACTTCGAATCCGACGAAATCGGTGAAATTTTGTGTAATCCCAGAACAACGGTAAGTTCTTTTTTTCAAATTGTTGGTTGTAAAATTTTTACAGAATATTTTCGAAAACACGTTCTTTTTTATTTTATACACCCCATTGTTATGCCCGTTAGAATCTGGAGCTATTAGGAACCTACGCACGTTGATATTGATTGATGTTTCCCACATTAGTTATATGTTCCAGGAACTGTCTTATCTTAGAATACAACTGTATTTTCTGTTTCATTACTTAACTGTTGTTTCAAATATACTTCCAAAAACCACTTCATATCTAGAGATATGCAACTAATCTATTGATCTATCGACCAATAAATAAAAAAACCGATACATCAATTTCGCGAGTAAAAATCAATTAATTTATAACCAAATCTGGCCTGGTTGATTGAATCTAAATATTGAAACACAAATCCGCATCTATAGAGGGTGGGAAATGCTACTGCGGCCCAAAGTATTGAAATATTTGTACTGTCCAAAAGTATGATACATCGGGAAATTGTAACGCTAGCACCAGATATACTACATTAGCATAAAAATTATTTAACCCAGCATATAGAAAAATTTGGATGTTATTTTCTTCTGTATTCACCATATCCTATCAATCATTTTTTAGGCATTTTAAAGTATTTCTTATCATTTCCTAAAGATCAAAGGCTCTTCTTATCCAGAATTGACGGATGACCTTAATATCGATTCTTCCGCGGTGCGTACAAACATATCTATTTTGCTGTTTTATATTAATAAATTTTATATGAAGGTAACTTTTTCTACCCAGGTGTTTATGCAGTAAATAAACAGTGATATAATGAAGGCCGTTCCATCTTAAATTAAGGATACATAGGCAACAAGTGACATAATTAAAACTCTCAATAATATGAAATATTCCGTGAAATTGAATATTACCAATATTGTATATATAGGTGTTACCTTATTAATTATCTTCTCTCTTCGATTCAAAACAATTATGTCACTGCGCTGAGTCATCAGTCCTGTAGAGGAATGTCTGATAGAGATATAGAATCGTGCAAGTTCATGTGACTTACCTGAGCATTCACATCCTCCATTGAGTCCGCGTATACAGATTCATACTTGCTGATTTCACCACTTATATGTGGAATAGGACTTTCATACACCACCACATTTATTTGAGAGGTTGAGACAATCATCTCTAATTTATCCAGGAGATGACGGACATACAATTATAAACAGTTTATATTCGATAATCTATTTTTTTTCTATAATCTTATTTCTTTATGCTATGCATATCCTTGTCTTGCTTGCTGGGAGGTAACTGTAGTACCCCTATTCTCAGCAGAATAATTTTTTATCGGACAGCCTTTCAAGATAGGTAGACAATTATTGAGCCCATATTATAATTATTTAGTAGGTAACATAATTTGTTTTGGATCAATAATATTCACTTATTTTTATTGGATGAAAAGGACTATAATATCGATAGATATTTGAAATTAAATAAAAATTGAATGTAGAGAAATTTTCCTAATTGTAAAATAATGTTTTTTAGGGGCATATTTAAGTTCAAGTTATGATCGACCTCTCCGCTGCTATTAAAAAAATTTACATAATTCTTATCAAAAAAAGATTCTGAATCTGTATCGAGATTATAAATGATTATATCCAAGAAAATTTGTCATATGATAAGAAAATTAAATTTTGTTTTTTGCGAATAGATATTTTATAATTATCTTATGTAACCGTCTTCTTTTTGTTATTAATTTTAGTTATATAACATAATCTGTAACGCCAATAAAGAAAAAATATAATTAGTCAATCAAATCTGTTTATAATACTTTTATCACTGAAAAATAACATTTCAATAAAATTATTTATGCTATTCATTCAGTGCATCTCAAAGATGAAGTTTAATTAATATCTCATGCACGCTAAGCGTTTCGCAAGAGTCGTAGCAATCAAGTTGATCAATAATCTCCCAAGGAATTTTGTTGATATATTAGTGAAAAGTACTTTTTCGTCAAATAATACCTTTTGTTCTTTGCTTTTATATGAAATTATTATGTACAAGTCCCTGTGCAACATCTTGAGAGAATTATCAGAGAAATTAAAGCGATGCGTTCAGGGTATATAAAAAATCTTTTGTTTTAGAGGAGGTCAAATTTTTCGGATACGTATATGGTCATGGAATATGGCTTTCTGTTTCACCGAACTCTGGCATGGAAAAAGAGAGTGCGTGACGCAAGTTGCTCTATTATTCTTATACTAAGTATATTCTATCAATATAGGCGCGAGCAAAATAATCATACATAGGTACTACACACTTGAAATATTTTTCGGAGCTTTTGAACCTTACTTTGGTATATAACAAATGGAAATATTATTTCAATTCTTTCTCCTATATCATTGAATTTTTCTCCTGATGTGCTTTACGGAGTCTCATTTATTCAACAGACAAAACCAATTAAAATATCATATCTAAATTTTCGGAAGACTTTTGATGCTTTACATACTTCTCCTCGATATTAGTGGAAACGCTATATTTTTTGCTTTATGTCCATCAAATTGATGTGGCAATATACATGGCTCATTCTTCATTAGGAAATTTTTCTTACATTGAAAGTGGTATTATGTAATTATCCATAGTAGATAACTTTAGTCCAATTAAAAATATAGGTGAAATTTATACTCTAGTTTTTTGCTTTTTACATCAGATATAAGGTTTGGTGGGATACCCAGTTTGAAGGTCGATCTCTTAACAAAACGACATCATTGAAAAGCTTTTATTATTGACATCTGGATATAAAAAAAATGTATATCAGACAAATGGGTTTGTCCTTGCTTAAGCAAAGTAGGTATTCGTATTTTGAGACATGGTAAATCTTATGTTTTACAGTAGTGATTGGACGACACATGCCTTTTGTTGAAAGGGGTCTTAGGTTATCGCTGATCATCTATGGCGCATGCGAAATGATTTGGCTTTCAAGACGCCATATTGAAAAGTTACCTTCCTACAAATGAAAAATAAATAATTATTACATCCCTTGTTGGTCCGTGAGTAGTTATAATAACGTTATAGCAGTTTTGAGTAGACATACCTTGGTGCTTCATAAGAAAAAATCCAACAGAAGACTAAAGGAGCGAAATGGTGAAGAACATTTCAAGAGAATTTAAATTTGTTTGCTCTCCCTTGTCAGTTGTACATGTGTGTGTGTGTGTGGTTATTTTATGACATTTGAAATTCTTGCGCCGAGGTAAGTTACTCCATTGAGCTGTGCTGAACCAAATCAGTTCGAGTTCAACTGTCGTAGCGTTCAGACCTATTCGGAAAAAGAAAATCTTAGAAAACCTGAAAGCTCAAACGGTTCCACTTAATAAAGAGAAAAAAAATACTATTGTTGGAAAAAAAAAACATAGCTCATAAAAGATATAAGCTTATCAAACGGAAACAAAGAATAAAATCTTGAAAAAAAAAAAAAACAACTTACAAAATAAAGAAAAAATTATTTTTTCTTTAAAAAACCCAAGAGAAAGAAATATATATATGAAAGCAAGAAAACCTTGCTAGTGAAAGTGTTTTCACCATACAAAAAAAAAAAAAAACAATAAATATGTGAATTTATAAAAAAAATTAAAAATATAAAACTTCTAACATTTGTGGATTATACCAAACGTCATTTTTTGCTGCTCATTGCTGTTTTGTGGATTACTTCACCGTACCAGCAATCTCCCTGCTATAATTTTGTGGATTAGTTCCGGTTAATAAAAACTGCAAAATCTTCAATATGGTTGTCCTAGAAGGTGGCGGTGGTGTTTTACCATCGGAATACAACCCATATTTGCAACTGTGTTTCCGATGATCTGGCATGCCCTCCATTACAAGCAACGGTTAGTATTGAACAAAAAAACCTCTAATAGGGTGAAAAATTTAGACATAAACAAATGATTATATTAGTAATATATGTTTTAGGGTAATTCTAAAAAAATTTAGCATAAGGGTTAGGATTGTGTAGTTGAGAGTTAGGAAATGTAGAGTGTTAAGAGGACTTTAATTTTTGTTTTGTTTTTGACTCAGTACTATGAAGAAATTTTCAAAAAAGAAAATGTAAATTATAAAATTAAAATATATAAATTAATGAATGTCCAAGAACTCTTACCCTCCCAACAAAAAAATCTTTGGAAGTAGAAACAAAAACTTCTATGAGTCCGATAAGTTATTAAATCTAATAAAAAATTATTAAATTAAATAAACATTAAATGTATACTTTATTTCAACCTATAAATATTTCAATACTGGACAACTTTAGGAATTTAAATTTGACAAAATCCGCTACCATATATAAAAATTTGGAAATACTGGGATTATAAAAAGACCGTTAATAATTACAATAAACGATTCTAGTATTATTACTAAAATATTTAAAAAAAATCTAAAACAATAACAAATGTCTTTTTTGTAAACTTATTTGCTTTGAACAATTTCTAACGAATTCAAAAAAATTGCCATTCCAATTTTTTGTTAATAGAAATCTATTTAGTATATTTGAGAAATCTATATACGCTGTGAGTACTTAGAAGCTTGATGTTTAGCTGAGTACATATAATCCTAAGAAGAAATATTCTTCATTTTCTAAATATCCCATGCCGAAATATTTATTAGTTTTATGGGAATTTCCTTAACTGTTCTTGCTTATTAATCAAAATTGGTTCATTTTTCATAAAGCACCAGATTAAAGAAAAAAACAAAAGTAGGGAGCGGAACTAATATAAAAACAAAAATTGAACTCTTCTTAGTTCCTCCAACACAAAAATATTTATTCCTCACACAATACGTCAAAAAACTATATCAACTGTATTTGCCCACATATAAAATTAAATTAAAAACTGTGAAATAAATTTTAAATAGGTCATTCTTCGACCTCTTACCAAGCGCTCCAACAACATAAATCCAACATTAAATCTACATAAAGAAAAAAACTACTAATAACGTTTTAGGTCAAAATAACTAAAACAAGTTAATGAAACTTAATGAAATTTATTTTTTTTCATTTAATAATGATATTAAATGGCCTATATACTCTGAACAAAACAAAAAAACATTTTTAACAATCTTTAAGGACTATTCTAACGACAAAACAGAGATCTTCCCTATAAAAAATTAATTTTTGACCCCATCTATTCTCTTTAGAAATTTTTCACACCCCGGCCTATTTTTTGAAGACGGGCCATTCTTAGCTATAACTTTCATAACAGAATTATTTTTTTACCAGAAATGATACCTTATTTGGCTTACCTGTCTGGAGATTCTATTACATGTAATTTATTAAAAAAAAATATTCTTAAAAGAGACTTCTTAATGTTTACGGCCGCTTGTGAGACATGATTGTGAATATAAATCCATTAAATAAGTTAAATAGTTTTTTGAATATACCTATTTATCTATCTCTATGCTACATGGATTTATGTTCTCATTATTCAACAAATGCAATAAATGTCTAATTTAGTAAAACAACAATACAAGTTTTTCCCATAATCAACAGTAGTATACACACATTTTTATCAATGTTGAGCATTTGGCATCTAGTCTTATATCTGGTGCATTTCTATTAGTTTTTAAAGCCAAAAACATTTCTTTATTATAAAAAAAATTAAAAAAAAGTGTTTTATCTTTTAAATTGATTTAACATTAAGTTTTTTTCTATAGTCCTTTCAAAAAATGTCGAATGATACTGCTCGTCGGCAAAATTGGGGATTAAAATTATATTTGTAAGATCAGATGTTTCTAAATATTAAATAGTAATTAGAAATAAATAAATATATTACATTAGACATTTTAAAAGATTTAAATAATGATTTTCAATTATCATTAAAAAATTTAGCCAAATACGACCTATATTATAGTAAGTATGGTAGCACACATATTACTTAAGATTCCCAAACAATTTTTGTAAATCTTTAATTGCTCTCTGTCAGTTTTGTAAAACGCATCTCTCAACTTACCTCTCCATTTTTCCTTTCATTCCCTTTCCAGATGGATTCAAGAAAAGTCCTTTGGCTCTTTTGGCTCAAAACGCTTGCTTCACAACATTCGGTGCGCTGATCGCTCATCGGCTGTTTCTACACACCCTCTATTGGCATTGGTCATAACACAAAAAAATCTGGCTCAAACTTATCGGCCTCCTCCTCTTCGTCGCAGTGTTAGTTTTGAAACAGGATCAGCTAAAAATCCCGGAACACAGGCCAAATCACTCTAAATCTTACAACGCCTAACAACAACTGAAGTGGAAATTGCCATTTAACCTTACGAGACAAATGTGTTTTGAGTCAGACAAAATCGTGGATAGCTTTATAAATCTTCGTCGAACAGCAGTAACATAAATGAGGATAATAGGCAAGTTCCAAGGCTTCAGTCACATAATCGGCTGCATGCGAATATATACACGAGTGCATCACGCTTAGTAAATCCAATAGCTCCACGAAAAATTTCAATAAATTCACAGATTTAACCACCTGGAGGTTCTTTTGCCACACCGCAATGATACAAGCGTAAGACAGTCTCGCCGGCGGGTTTCCTCACAACTGCGGAGCTAGTCCGCATTGTACGCTCTTGGTCACTTGGAGGTATGAATAACTGCGCATATGGTTCACGCTCAAATCGCCAATAGAGATGAGTAGTAATGGGCCCAAGCGGCCGCTGCTGCTGCGGATGCCATATAAGCACGCCGCGTGGCCATTCATGGCTTGAACTCCTTTGTCCAGCTCTGTGCTGTCACCGGCATGCGAGACACACATGCAGCGCGCAAATCGCCCTTTCTCGTCACCTATTTGCGGCCGGCGTTTTCCATCACCATGCAGTATTGCAGCTGCTGCTGCTAATGGCGGTTATCCGTGAGGACGCAGGACAAGAATTCCCACCCAACCCTTATATCAGTTATCACACGCATCACAGACTTCCTGCCGGCAGTGGCTGATAGCCGATTGTTCCAATTTTGCCAAAGACTCCGGTTCATATTCGCCGCCGGTAATGCCCATACTCGCTCATACCCACAGCAAATGCTAATGGGCTGCCCTTGCCGGCGGGTGTACACAATGTGAACACAGGAAATATGGCTATGGCTGCTATGATGGTGGTGCTGGTTCTACCTCCTTGGCCACGCCTTTGACTCTCCAAGTGCTGCTCACTGCCGCCGCAAGTGGCTGGCTGCTGCCCGGTCTGCCCTTATGTTTTGCCAGCCTTGGCGGTGTATGGTGATCGCCTATCCTGCAGGCCAAAACAGATTCGCAAACGCTCAGGATTGAACTTTTCTCACACTTGAGGACTCCACGAACTGGCAATTTATCTGACCCCCTCTTTCTGCTGCCGCGGCTTTGGCGTCACCATCCCAAGCACAATCATTTTGGGGATCTCTGATTTTCCCCCATCGCATTGAGTAGTGGTTATCGCTCCCTCAACTAAGCTAGCAAATGTCAGCAGCAGCTGCCGCCGCTGCGCATCTCCGTTATTCATCCCTATGACTAAACCCCCAAGTGCCATGGGCTCCCGGACGGTCCTTCACCAGTTCGGTGGCGCCCAGGAGCATTCTTAACCGAGCTGGCCGCGCGCTGCTGCTTGCCGCTTTGGGTCGCTACTATTCAGCCCGTATGCTTGTACGGCCAGACGATATCGGGTGCGTGCAGCTACATCAATAAGTGACTTAAGCTGAAGAGCTGGACGATGAAGCAGCCGTATAAGCGACAGGCTTTTGTGAAGAGTGTATCTTTGAAGATCATTCTGCATGAATGCTTATACCAATAATAATTGAATGGAGTAAACCATGTCTCCCTTCCTGACTTTCCTTGACTCGCACCATCCAAACGGTATTGACCCAAGGAGCAAGGTCTCTCCCAACTAAACAAAAAAGTGGTTTTCACCGGGAGAAACTTTGATCAAAGTTTTTCAACCACAAAAAAAAAGCTCATTGCCAGAAAACCAGGAAGAAGTTGTACATGGAAAATCAAAACCCCCAAAATGAGTCAAAACCGTCGCAAATTGTGGGACTCGGTTTTCGCACACTGTGATACCTAAATTGTAGTTGTTGGAGCGATAGTTTTGTTAGTTTTAAAAAAAGAGGAAAGCTAATTTTTAATAACCCGACAAATACAAAAAACGAAAAACTACACTAAAAAATCCAAAAAAAAACCGCACCAATTTTTAACTTATAATGTGTGAAAAATTAACTTTTAATTTCAACACCAAGCGCCAAAGCATAACCATCGTATTTCGCATTAAGAAAAAGTCTAAACAAAAACAAAACCACAATAGACAAAGAAAATGCCTAAAACTTCCATAATTTTTGTTGGCTTTAAATGAGAAGAAAAAATCCTTTATTTATATAATTTCATTATTGTTTTTATGAAAATTTGTGCTTTGTTTGTTTTTTATATATCTTCAGCCGCTTCTCCCCTTTAAACATAACGAAATTCACATTGTCGTTTTTTAGTTATTTAGTTCATTAAGTTTATCTTTAATTGTAATTTTGTCTAGTTTTTATTATTGGGCGCTATTTTTCAATGTAATCTTGTCTCCAACACAACACGAAAAATCTAAAACTAAACCAATTTACCCAGCCACATCTTAGATTCTTGTTTATTTCAATCGAATGAGGCGAAAAATGTAAAGAATCTAGCACAACTAACCAAATAACAACAAGAAAATTATTGATACATAACTTAACAATAAACTTCTATGCATAATACATACATATATTATAATTTTATTTATATAGATTATAATTTGTACATATATATTTATTCATTTGTTTGGAAATTGAACAACAAAAGCAGAACATTATAAATTATAATTTTTTTTTTAATAAAAGGATAAAACTAAAGAAAAATCCAAAAGAAAAAAAAACAAATATAACAACTTTGAAACTTTTAAATTACTTCTTTTATTTTGGAATGAATCAAATCTATGTGGTGTGGGGGATTAATAACATTGCCGCCTTAAGGACTGCAGAACAGTTACAGGTTACTTTGGATAAATCAAAATGGGATCACAAATGTGATACAGTGCTACCACTATTTTTCCCTCTTTTGTCCCCAAATCGGAAAGCTAGAGTAGTAGGTTCAACTCCAGTTTCGACCAAAAAGTTTTTCAGTGGTGAATTATCCCTCTGCAATATGTGGTGTATTTCTGAGTGTTCAATGTTCAATGTGGTTTCAGCTATATGTGAAAGCCGTTGGCCTCGGCTATAAGGACGGAGTCTTTTGTGCGTAGAGCTTAAAGTAGAATCGGCAGCCTCATTTATAAAGTGGTTTTTACAACGGATGCCGACTCGAGCGAAAATAATTACCAAATTTGGAGAAAAATTTTGTACTTACCAAAAATTTCTGTCCAAAATTTTATTTGTCATAGAAATTTTGTCAAATTTTTAATTTTCTAAAAGAAAATTTTTGTCAAAATTTTATTTCTATAGAAAATTTGTCAAATTTTTTTCTATAGAAAAATTTTGTCAAAACTTTATTTGTATAAAATTTTGTAAATTTTTTTTTTTAATTTGTATAGAAAATTTTTGTCAAATTTTATTGTATAGAAAATCTTTGTCAATATTTATTTTATTTATAAAGTGGTTACCACGGATGCCACTCGAGCCAAAATAATCTACCAAAATTTGGGAGAAAAATTTTTGTAGCTTACAAAATTTGTCAAAATTTTATTTTTGTATAGAAAATTTTTGTCAAAATTTTATTTCTATAGAAATTTTGTCAAAATTTTATTTCTATAAAAATTTTGTCAACACTTTATTTGTATAAAAATTTGTAAAAATTTTATTTGTATAGAAAATTTTGTAAATTTTATTTGTATAGAAATTTTGTCAAATTTTTATTTCTATAGAAAATTTGTCAAATTTTATTTTCTAAGAAATTTTGTAAATTTTTTTCTATAGAAAATTTTGTCAAATCTTTATTTTCTATGCGAAATTTTGTCAAAATTTTATTTCTAAGGAAAATTTTTGTTAAAATTTTATTTCTAATAGACATTTTTTCAAAATTTTATTTCTTAAAGAAAATCTTTGTCAATTTTTATTTCTATAGAAAATTTTGTCAAAATTGTATATCGACACAATGGACTAAATAGTCTAGTCTCCGATATGTTTAGGCTCCTAAACATATGGTTCTTGTCACTATACTAAGCCAATCCCTTTAATTGAAGTTTTTATGAAAATTAATTGATTTGCTGTTCGAATTTAAATTCATAAAACAATCAAAAATTTTATTATCTCTAACCTCAACATATAGGGCGACTTCCTGGACGCTAAGCAGCAATTTAAGTTCTTTTTGATGTTATTCTGAAAGTAAGGATACTCTATAAACACAATCCCTTGAAATTTGAGCTTTGGCGTACATGATTTTGGAAGATTATTTTATTTTAGTCGGTCAAATTGTCAATGACATTTACCTTTCCAAACTCAGACTCGACTTAAAGTAGATCATACCATATTTCAAAGAAAAACATGTTCACCAACACAAAAGTCATTAAATTTTAAAGCGATTTATTAATTTTGAAGAATTTTTGCTAGCTGTATTAATGCAATTGACCTTAATAAAGATTTTTTTTATGGAGCACACCCGTTTTAAGTCGAATCATTTAATATAAGGAAAAACGACTTTCATTAGTTAGGTTAGGGTTTGTGGCAGCCGATGTATCAGGCTCAAGTTAGACTACTCAGTCCAGTTTGCATCTTGACTACAAGCAGAAAAATCGTTCAAACTAGGACATGTTTTTTCAAATTTATTTTAAAAGGCTTTTTACATGAACGTAGGCATAGATTTCTACTGGAAGGCGTGGTCTGATTTGGAAAATAAAGTTGTGCGTTTAACTTCTTTTAAAGATTTGATAGCATATGAAAAAAAAACCGAAAAATTAAAATTTGCTTCCTAGAGTCAAATACACAAAACTTAAATTTAAAAGAGAATTTTATCTTTAAAGTATCCTTACTTGAATTCTCCGCTTCTCGGAATCAATACCAAAATTTTTAAAGTAAAGACAAAATCTTTGGAACCGGCATGCTTTTTTTTCAGTGCAAGGAAGATTTCTATCAAGCTTCTTCCGTGGATGTGCTATAAACCGCTCTGGTTTCCCTAGCAAAAGAAAGAAAGAAGTGGTGGCATATTTACGATTATGTGCTCTAGCGTCACAATAAAATATCATCAATTAAGGATATTATTCAAGTGCCCTCTGGATGCTGGGAATGGGCGCAAGAGAATGGTCTTGCGGTAAATCCTGCAAAGCAGAACAGAGCATGTACTGCAAGATGTAAAATCCCCTCGGTTACGTTCATATCCTTAGGGGTTATAGAAATTCTTTGGTGAGTGGTGCTAAAATTCTTCGCGTTATTTGGACATGAAGCTGACTTTAAAACTTAATATTGAAGAAAGGCCACGGTAGTTTTGTACTCGTGCAAAGCAAAGACAGGTAACTATTCCCTTAATTTCATGGAGCCAAAACAGACATCCCTTCCTTTGTTTCTTGTATAATGGCCAGTGTGCCAAACTTAGTGGTTTAACTCTGGAGAAACTACTTTTTCACAAAAGTTTGAAAACTTCAATTCGCCAAGCGTGGCGTGTGCACCAGACCCAGGAATAAACGTTATATAGTTTCTTACACTGATGGCTCAAATTGGATAACAAAAGTGTGTTTCGGAGTATACTTCTCAAGTACTTGGAACTTCGAATCGCTGTAGTGTTTTTCAGCTGAAATATTGCAATAAGAGAGGTGGCGAAATTTGGCTGAGACAGTTAATGTTTCAAACAATATTGGGCTATTAATATATATTCAAGAAGTGCTAACGCTGCAATAAAATCATTGGATTGTGTGTTTTAATCAAAAACGGCCATCGACTGCCGCAAATCTCTCAACGAGGCAGTACAATATTCACTAATATGGGTGCCTGGCATAGGATGAATTTGCTTGCAGGAAGCATAGGGAAATTAAATGCTGGGGGATCGGTTATATGGGGGCTATATTATACTGATGAGGCTATATATACGCAATTTGTGGTAAGAGGGTGGTTAGTATGTCGTACCAAATTTCAACCAAGATGATGAAAATTCTCCTCCCAAAAGGCTCCGTAAGCGAAATCTGGGATCAGATATATGGAGCTACTATGTCTTGTCTCATTCCAGAGTACGCTAAGTCGACTTTAGACATTTTTTGATGGAGTTCGTTGTTTTTAATTCGATTGGTTGTATTGGGGCATGCCCCCTGTCAAAAGTTTGAATTTATTGACCTTCTATCAAAGTCATGGTTAATATTGTACGTGCCTGTGACTTAAAGTTTTAAAATTTCGCCAATCAAAATGGCAAAAGCTTTGTTCGGTCTAAAGTGGTCTAAAGTCATTTTTAGCCATGTTCTATTTTAAAATTCGTCCATTACTAAAAATTACAATAACATGATTTAAGACCGAAATAGGATGAATTTATATCTTTATACGGTTTTTGAGATATTCCAAAAACAAAACTTTGAACTTGTTTCCTGTAAAATGCACTTTTTAGACTTAGTGTTCTTTGGAATGGAGACATCAATATAATTATGGATTGATCTACACCAATGTTTGCATGGTTGTCAGAGGCCCTAGACTAAAACCGCGTACCGAATTTCAACGGGATCTGATGAAAATTTCTCCTCTAAGAGCCTCCTCAAGCCAAATTTGGGGGTCGGTTTGTATGGGGGCTATATCTAAAAATGGTCCTATAGGGTCGATTTACCATTACCATCTGGCCTACAGCAATAACAATTACTTGTGTCAAGTTTCACGTCCATAGCTTGTTTCGTTTGGAAGTTAGCGTGATTTAGGTACACCAATTGATAAAAAAAACTGGCGTCTAAAGGCTCACTGTAGCAAATTGTTCATTTTGACTTCACGAAATTGCCTTTAAAGTTCCGATCCCTAAAATAGGCATGAACCAGTGGCATTTTTTCAAACTCAGGCAAATATTCAAAATAAATTGGAAATTAATAAATAACGAAGAATTTTAGATAAGTGATAAGAAGTGCAATAAACGCTCCATGGTATGGCGCGAATAGGCGACCTCCACCGAGACTTAAAAATGAGCCAATCAATAGAAATCTTTAGAATTGGGCAGAAACTTTTCTCCGCCTCCAGAACCATACTGGATCGTGAAGCGCGGCGTAATTTTCTGGCCAAAGTTTATATCAACCTAAAAAAGATTGTGCCGTTACAACCACACGATTTATTACTCGCTTTTTATATGTAAACCTTCATTCCAATGAAATTTTTATAATAATTGTCTACACAGAAAAAATTTCACGAAATTTTTTTTCAATTAAAGTCTTAATTGAGTTTTAAAAAAGTATTAAATTAAAAATTTAAATTGAATCAACAAATGTTTTAAATTGAATAAAAATCAATCAACACAAATTATGTATCATTATTTTTTAAATTGGATAATTAATTTTTTAATTGACTGTCAATTATTTTTTAAGTTGATACTATCATTTCTGTTGATTTGAAGAATTTCAATAAAAATTAATTGGATCATATTAATTTGTGAGTTGAATCAAAAAAAAATTTTTTTGTGTAGTTAATCTGTATGAAAGTGACTATGCTTAAGTCACTTTTTGCATATATAGAGTCTAGTTTTGGTATTTAGTTCAAGGCATCAAATATGTATTTGCTAATAAAATAATACTAAGCAGAGTGGTAACATCTCGTCATCTTTGCCAAATTTCAACCGCGTATCTCTGTTTGAGGTATAAATATATGGGAATGCGATTTTTGATTATACCCCATCATATTTCGTTATTGAAATTCGCACGATTTTAAAAATTAATTTGACAATATTCCGATTGTTTTACTTCTATACTTAGACATGTTTAACTATTTATAGCAGTTGACAGTAAACAGCTGTCTGATTATAGCTTTTTCAATTTCCTTTCTTTCTCGCTCACTCGGATAGATAAGACAATTTCATTTGCCTTGATTATTTTGATGCCTGCGCGGCCTGCTTTTGTCAGCACTTAATACTGAGTGCTCTTTATGACACTTTACAATCAATCAAATTATATGTACTTTTTTTATTCTTCACTTCCAAACTGATAACACTAACGCGCATCGTTGAGTAGTGCTTGTGCAGCTGCCTTTGCTGTCAAAAAAATGTGATCGGATCAAATCAGAATAACAGAAATACTCCAAATGTCAAGAAACTACTCGAGAACCGATGGATTTCTAAATAGATGACTGACAAGTCATGTTATCAAGACAATTGATCTGAATATGAGTGTTATATTCTTATTAAAATGAAATGGAAAAAATTAATTTGCAAAAATTGTAGCAAGTGTTTCCACTTGGCAGGTTTCCAAGCGATTGGAATTTCAAGTGAGTGCTATGCATTATTGAATGCTTAACCAAAGATTGCGTCAGATGGCCTTTAAAAATAAACGTAGAAATATATAGGTCGACACTTTAAGTACAAATTTAGCTAAGACAAGATAAATTTAACTATTTATTTTATTTGTCCAGCTGGATATTGAAACTTTTGAATTAATCGTTCCAAAAAAATTCCCCATGT
>PGFW01010510.1:8246-21975 GCA_003123925.1 Haematobia irritans | reverse complement strand
AAATGTTTGTAAAATATAATATGCTTAGATGAAACATATATTAATTTGGAAATTAGCCTTAATAACATATAAAAAGAGAAGACCTTAGAGAGTATATGCTGCAGTAAAAAATTGAAGAACCAATTGTCGCCTTTAAACATATATCACAACAAAGAAAATTTCATTTAAAATTTTTTATAACAGTGTATGCCCTAAGCCGTGAAACATAATTTGTTTGAACAATACAAACAATATTTTTGTTTGGACAATCCTTGAAAATATAAAGTTATGCATGGTTGGGTCCTTGAGTAGAAAAAAATAATTTCTTAGAGTCGCCTGGCACTCTTTCAACTTCCCAACAAAAAATAAAAAAACTTTTTACTTTTAGTTGAGACGCGTCGGAGCGCCGCGACTACTTCTTTATTGGATTCGTTGAATAAAAATGAGTGCAATGTTTCTTTGTATGTTACTTAGAACTAGAGACTTAGTTTTAATTAATAAAATGCTTACTGCACTACTTTCTATTAAAACTCAGTCCCATGTTCTTCAAATAAAAAAAAAAGCAGAAAAAAATGTATCAATTGATACGTTTGCATTTATTGGTTAATGACACTTGCTGCAATTTTAGTTTCAGAACGGAAAAAAGGTGAAAAAGAAAAATGCAAACAAAAAAGTTTTCGAATTTCATATTTAAGTTAGTGGCCTCGTATTGTGTCCCTGAACTTGTACTGCGGAGTTTGCCATTTATTAATGCAAAAAATTATATTTTTTTTTTATAGTAGTGAACATATTTTTAGCGCTTAACTTATTATATGCCTTGAAGCAAAATGTGTTGGGGTATATGTTTACAGAAGCGAATTTTTTTAGGGCATGTTTATGTTATATATTCATGTACGGCCTCGATGCCAATATTTGTGTAGCGGTGCACGGATAAGGGATCGACAAAAGTCACATTGATTAAGCCAAGAATTTTCATATCACCGCAAAATATTTTACCTTACATGTCGTACATTGCCTGCGGTTTTATACTTTATTATTATTATTTTTCTTTTTTTATATGAAATTATTGGCGATAATATTTATGGAAGCACTTGATAAAATTAATTATTAATTTATGGTTGCTTTATTGGCAATTTAGCATTGATACTAATAAGTAAGAGAGCATGTTGTGTGAAGCTATAATCAACACCCATGCAATCTGATATAAAAGCACTGCATCATTTGCATTGGACATTTTATACTCCTATGCCTTAATCATCTCACCATACCGAAATTGGGGAAAGCAGATGGACCATGTCTATAAATTTTCAATATTATAATTGTTTATAGCAGGTTTTTTTGCACAGCCATTATAATAAATAATTTATGTAATATGTAATTATCTTGTTGCTATATAATCATATATGCGGTCTGAAGCTGTAGTTTCTCGTGTGGCATTAAAATAGTTGGAATACTTTAATACCACCATTACCGCAGCCAGTGCTAGGTTAGTGGCTCATCCGGCCCATTTGTGCAACTGTGGTAGACCTCATAGTGGCGTATGAGTGATATTTTGAAATAAATTATGGTGTTGGGAAAACTAATTGTGGTGGTTGCGTTGTTTTTATTTTATTTATTTTTTTTTTTCATCTAATAATGTTTTCAGTGAATTAAGTATGTTTTTTTTTTGTAATAAATTAAGTGGTTGTTTTTGTATGAAAGGTAAAGGATTATCAAGTGGGAAGAGTGAATTAATTTGTAAAAAAATTACAACATGTCATAGGTAATTAGAATGGTTTTACAACCAGCTCAAATACCTCATTATTGGTCCGTTTGTAAGATTCAGCTTTATTCTTATATTAGGAGATTGACCCACAGTCTCAAAACCGAGAAGGACAGAAAGTCCATTCTAATCCCCCGCGACCACTCAAAGGTTAATGGTAGTCAAAAACGATAAAGAAGCTAACAACGAAATAAATGAGTATTCTAGAGAGAGGTTTATCTTAATCCTATAACAATTTTTAAATCAAATAGTTCCAATAGGAATTGTGAATGACAAATTGATGGATATAAGGACGGACAACCATAAGGACGAACTAATCAGAATACGAGGACTGATCGAAAAATATAGCGGTTACTTTAAATTTAGATGTCATCATCGGCGTCTTCAGTTTCGGCAATAGGGAAACGTAATCGAGGGCCAATTGTGATGTTTTCGTGGTAACCCTGATTATTTTCAACAGCTCCTGAGCAAATTCTATGCTACATTGTTTTGCTCTAAATTTTGCAATTTTAGAGCATTCGTTCACGCCCAACACATCCGTATATTGTAAGGCCATTTTGTATGACTGGGAGTCCTGTTTCTCTTCAATATCACCTGTCCTATCTATTTTGTCTTTGTTTATCGGTATTGTGTTTTTGGGGGAAGGGATTTGTCATAAATGAGGATGTATTACAGAGTCCTTACAGATTTAAAATGTTGAGATACTCTATTGCCTGGGACTTACGTGCTTGGTTTCTTACAAATATCCATGCCCTGAGTACACAATTCTCGTCATGTAGTCTCTGGTTTTTCGAACTGTGGGTCCTGTGGAACAAATCTTCCCATGACGATCTTTACTCTTTTGGTATGGCGGCATTTGCTAGCTTTTTCGTTCATTATTTCTTAATGTACCCCCGATGGATTCGGAATCGTTCCAGTTTTAAGGTTTGGCAGGTAAGGTTTGCAAACATAGAGATGTAGATAACAGGTTGGCTGATAAAGGTCCACGGTCTGACACATAGATGGCGTCGCTAGTATTTAATCCATATTATTTTTATATAGTACCAACCTTCGTGTCAAAATTGGACGTCTGTAAGTCAATTAGTGTGAGATAGAGCGTCTTTTGTTATTGTGAAAAAATGAAAAAAAAAGGAATATTTGCATGGGTTGTTAGAGACTATAAGAGGTGAATAAAAAAAATACAGAGGAAGTTAAAAACTTGGCTTTGATAATGGTTTTTCGCGGACTTCTGCCCCAGGGAAATCAACAATAATTTGATATGTCGTATTGCAAAATTCAAGCGTGGGTGAAATGACACGGAGGACGAGTGACGCAGTGGACGCACGCGAAAAATGTGGTTACCGAACGAAAAACATCAAAAGAATTGTCACGGAAAATTGATTGAAAATGAGATGATCGAAGATAGCAGAGCCTTAAAGAAAATCAAAAAAACGTCGTTGGTCATATCAATTCATCAATAATTTGGATAGTGCGGAAGCATCTGTGCACAAATGGGTTGCCGCGCGAGCTCACATTGACCAAAAACAAGCAAAACCGTGTTGATGATTCCTGAGCGTTGTTTGCACGGCTGTTAACTCGTAATACACCCGAGTTTTTTCCGTCGATATGTGAAGCAAAGTGAATGAAACATGGCTCCAATCACTACACTCCTGAGTGCAGTTCGGCCTGAGTGGACAGCGACCGGCTGAAACCGTCTACCGAAGCTGAAAGACTCAAAAGTCGCTGGCGAGTAAATGGCCCCTGTTTTTTGGGATGCGCATTGGAATAATTTTTATCGATTATTTTGAGCAGGGAAAAACCCATCAACAGTGACTATTATATGGCGTTATTGGAGCGTTTGAAGGTCGAAATCGCGGCAAAACGGCCCCATATGAAGAAGAAAAAAGTTTTGTTCCACCAAGACAACGCACCGTGCCACAAGTCATTGAGAACGATGGCAAAAATTCATGAATTGGGCTTCGAATTGCTTCCCCACCCATCGTATTCTCCAGATCTGCCCCCAGCGACTTTTTCTTGTTCTTAGACCTCAAAGGATTGCTCGCAGGAAAAAATTGGGTGCCAATGAAGAGTGATCGCCGGAAATGAGGCCTATTTTGAGGCAAAATCCGAAGGAGTACTACCAAAAATAGTATCAAAAAACTGAAGGTCCATTATAATCGTTGTATCGCTGCTTGAGCAGGAACCATGTTGAATAAACAAAAGCGAATTTTGACAAAAAATGTGTTTTTTCTTTGTTAGTACCGGGGACTTATAAGCCGACCTTGTGGGTATTGGGTCTTATTTGTGATATCATTAATGGAGTTCATTAATTCTATTAGGAGGAGGCCAAATATTACTGTCTATGGGTTAGCATTTCAAGGGACGCGCCCTCTAGCTGAGTCTAGGATTCCTGCTTGGGAAAATGTTGAATACACAATTCTGTGAACAAGCAAAAATGATCGGGTTTAAGCTTGCCAAAAAGGTCCACAAGCGATCAAAGCTTCCGCCATTTAAAAGTTTTTGTAACCGCCGTAGCGGTGATTTGTAACTCGCCGCTCGTATTCAGCGGTCCCTTGATTTCAAAATAAAATACAGACTATTTATCAGGAATAATGTCCTAAAGCATGTATTGGAGGCCTGGATGTGAGGAAAAAAAAAACAGAAAACATTTCGGTCGCAGCCAGGGACATTCCATGGATGTATGCGATATCAGAAACATCAACTTACGATTCTGTTTTATAAGAATGGGTGGCAAAATATTTTTTTTATAGATTTGAAAAAGACTTCAGAAGGGTCCCTCTTCTAGTTGGACCCAGGTAGAGGGTCGATAATATTAAATACTTCCCAAGAGATCCACCAGGATTTGAAACACCACCAAAAGTAAGTTTATCCGCGCACGTACGTCCAATCTTCATACGCCGCCTCGTATTTTAGCTTCCGTTGGTTCGAAATAAATACCGAGGTATTATCGCCAGAAATGCTTCTAAAGGACAGTATTGCTTATTGGCCTGTATTATTCCTTTTTTTGTCGTATGTTTTGAAAGATTTTGGATAAACTTTTATTTCTATAGAAAATGTTCCCTAAAAATTTAATTTCTATCGAAAATATTTTAGTAAAAAATGTTGTCAAAAATTTTATTTTATAGAATAAATTTGTCAACATTTTTTATTTCTGTAGTTAAATTTTATTGAACTATAGAAAATTGTTGGTCAAAAATCTTATATCTATATAGACAAATGTTGTCAAAATTTTAGTTTCTATAGAAAGTTTTTGTTAACTTTTATTTCTATAGAAAAATTTTGGTCAAAAATTTTTATTTGCCATTGACAATTTTTTGTCACACTTTTAATTTCTATCAGAATATTTTGTCAACATTTTGTTTCTATAGGAAATTTTGTCAAAATTTCATTACTAAGAAAATTTTGTAAAATGTTATTTCTTTTTTAAAAATTTTGTCAAAATTTTAATATTATTAGAAAATTTTATCAAAACATTTTATTTCTTCAGAAAAATTTTGTTCTAAATTAGCTTTATGCTAAGAAAAATTTGTCAAGTTAATTTTCAATGAGTGGGGAGAAGAATTTGATCACAATTTTTTTTCTAATAGAAAAATTTGTCAGAATTTTTAATTTCTATAGAAAATGTTGTCACAATTTTAATTTCTATAGAAAATTTTGTAAAAGATTTTATTTCCATAGAATTATTTTGTCAAATATATTTTATTTTCTGCTAGAAAAATATTGTCAAAATTTTATTTCTGTAGAACAGATTTTTTTCAAAATTTTATTTCTATAGAAAATTTTGTCAAAATTTTATTTCTTATGATTTTGTAAATTCTTTTTCTTATAAAATTGTATATTATATAAATTTTGTCAAAATTTCTAACGTTCTGTAGAAAATTTTGTCAAAATTGGATTTCTAATAGAATATTTTGCAAAAATTCTTAACGTTCTGCTAGGAATAATTTCGTCAAAATTGGATTTCTATAGAATATTTTGTCAAATTTTAATTTCTGTATAGAAAATTTTGTTACAATTTTAATTTCTATAGAAAATTTTAGTCAAAATTGATTTCTTATAGAAAATGTTTGTTCAAAATTTATTTTCTGTAGATATATTAGTCAAAATTTTATTTTCTGGTAGAAAATTTTGTCAAAATTTTATTTCTATAAAGAAATATTTTGCTTAAAATTTTATTTCTGTAAGACATAATTTTGCTCAAAATTTTATTTTCTGTAGAAAATTTTTTGTCAAAATTGTTCTTTTATAGAATATTTTGTCCAAAATTTTAATTTTTTAGAAAAATTTTGGTTTCAAATTTATTTCTATAGAAAATTTGTCAAAATTGATTCTATAGAAAATGTTGTCAAGATTTTTATTTCTATAGAAATTTGTTGTCCAGATCTTATTTCTAGCAGACATTTTTTTCAAAATTTTATTTCTGTAGAAAATTTTGTAAATTTTATTTCTGTAGAAATTTTAGTAAAAAATTTTAAACCAATAAGACAATTTCGTCAAAATTTTTATTTTTTAGAAAATTTTGTTCAAAATTTTATTTCCTTGGGAAAAATTTACTGGAAATAATTCTTAGTTTCCAAAATCTACCAAATAGTAAAATAATCTACTCAACCGCGATCTCAATTCAATTGAACTTCGGGCCATTTTGGAGACTAAGAGTTGACAGCTGAAAAATACGAAAACTTATCGAACATGCTCCCGAATCAGACGCGTGTTCGCATGGAATGGAACCAAAGGTTATCAAATTTCGAACAGATCTAAATTTTAATCTAAATTTGATGTTATTTTGAAATTGTTTGATTGAACAATAAACTTCAAAATAATATCTCTACATTTTAGTTGGCTTTACATTACCATCTTTCCTGTTATTTATCACTATTTTTTTAGGTTTATCCAATTTCAAAAACACTGGGACGCATGGTCAAATAATATCATAATGTACTTTTTACGTTTGATACCAATATATCCTTGCCGACCTGTCAGAATTAGTAAAGAGATTATCAGAGAACATCATACTTGATAACATTACGACAAACCGAATACAAGCTGTAGCTTTAGGTTTTAAAATAAATAAAATTTTGGAAATTCGCCATCTGCAATATCTACCTGAATTCAGATCAGCAGGCAAAGAAAAAAAAAAACGTTTGGAAACGTGTACCGGAAAAACGCAAGCGAAAAATTTTAAACTGTTATCACAAGAAAAATTCGTATGTTACAAAATTGTAATTTTTCAATAAAAAGTTTTTTTTTTTTTTTTTTTTGAAACCACAACATTTCGTCCATTTCGTTTTATATTCAAGCATGTTTCTTTTTCTGACTTTAAGCTCTTTTAATAAGGAACACATTTTGCAGTGTCATAGTTATATATTTTAATCATCGTTGTATGTAATATGTTGAACAACATTCTTTCGGAACTTCCCCGAACATATCTGGAAATATATCAGTTCGATTCTCCAGTCCAGAGCGAAAGGTAAAAATTTATAAAATCGAATAATTTCTTTTAGCCATTGTTTCATTATTACAGAATATAGTGTGCTGAAGAACTAAAAAAACATTCGTGGAATGAGAATGAATATTGAGGGAAAATAGAAATTAGCCAGAAAAAAAAAATGTTTTTTTTTCAGTTGGTCTTTTGTGAATTTTTTTTACATCCTGAAAATAATAAACATTGATCACAAAAAAGTATATACTTTCTTCCAAATAAAACTTTCCTTAAAGCAAAAAACAAATGAGAAACGAACTTGTTTGTCTAAAATTTCGTTTGTAGCAAAGAATTAATTTTTTTCGAAACCGATGTGGCAATAGACGTAATTACTTCTCTTTAGGAGAATTTCTTGCATGCTATTTAGGTACAAGATGCCAAACATTCGATCTGTTTGTTTGTTTGTCCATATTTTGCATTGCTATCGATAAAACATATCAAAAAGTTACAAAAACATTTCATTTGGCGAAACCTGTGGTGTTCAAACTTAACATTGTTTGGCTGATTTTTGTTATACCATACACCCAAATCGCATCGTCTGCTATCGCCCAAATTGACGTGAACAACTTTAATAGCACTTTTTATAAAACATAAAACTCTCCTTCGAAGAAGGACATCCATTATTTTGGAACACGACCACTCCAATGGAAATATAAAAAATATCAAATGTTTGGATACAGATAAAAACTCCAACAAAAAACATCGATATTTGTGGCTGATACGCTAACAGATGCATTTATTGTGATCGCGAAATAAAAATAGGATGAAATGCTTATAAATCAAGTTTAGTGTACATTTTGCACGTGCATAAATTTTAATGCTTTTTATTCGAAATAAACGATTTATACAACCATCCAATATTACCTCCATTTGGAGTCATTGCACAGTGGTGGGGTTAAGATTCATATGCGATAAAAGTATGTGAGACGAATACTTGAATATGCCATATAATTGGAAGGAAATTCAAAATGCGAGATTTTATCAAAATTTTGTGAATTTATTACCTAAAAATTGTGAAAAGTTCTTATCAATCGAAGTAATAGTATTGGTACACTAATTTTTCCCATTTTTTATAGCATCATGACGGATCCGGCGACATGAACACGACTGGTCATTTGTGCAAAATTGCAAAATCGACTCAATTTTTGGTTTTTATACGAAAGAAAATGCTAATCAGCCCGGTAATCCATGGGAACAAGTGATCAGAAGTGAAAGGTATGGGCTATACGGCGGATGGTAGGAACTTTCGTATTTGTATGTTTTCCATTAAGTTATAACGGTGTTTGTAAATGCCTAGACTTTTTTACATGCAGAAAATATTTGATCGTAATTTTTCCAAATATTATGGCATCAATTTGGACGCAAACACATAAATTGAGTTGATAAAAAGTTTTGGTGATCATTTACGCTCGGTTGCACAACATAGTACATAGTACCAGCTCATTCTGCAAATATACAGTATAGCTTCTTTGTCTTCAAAAAAAATTAGGTGTTTTTTGCTCTTAAAGGGATTGTACAAAAAATGGGGAAATTTCGTTTTCTAAAAATTTCGCCAAACCGGAGTATTTTGAAAGTTATTTAAAAGCATATTCGGACATTTTATCACGAAATTTCAGCCTGAATGGATGAACTTATTCTCCTTCAGGAAGATTAAAAATCACATTTGGGTCGGTTTATGATCGAATTTTTGCCATAATTGTTAGAAACTTATTTTATCTGGCATCCCATATGGATTTGGATGATATATTGCTCTTCAGAATATCGGAAGTCAACGATGGAATGTTTCATTGTCTAATATTGAATAACATCGTGGTGAATTCTGAGTCGAATGAGCACTAGAGGTTGTGCACGTGAGTATAGTTTATCTCAAGCTGACGACATCACGGACTCGGAAGAATCATTCACGAACACTCAACGAAAAGGAATTTGTACTCACGGGCCACTCACGGCACTGAAACGTCGGACTAAAAAAATACCGTGACTCAAGAATACTTTTATTGATTAATTTACTTACCGAATGTTCTGAAAACTGAGCTATTAAATCGAGAGTGGTTATTAAACTCTTAGATCCAGTGTCACTAGACTTGTAATTGATTTAAACTCTTAGCGTTTTATGTCGTAGGAGGATATTTTCGTGAGTGTAATTGTATAATCAGCACCTCAGAATAATAATTATAATTTCGTGATACGCAAGCGACAATTTTGGTGTTGTTAATCACGCTCACGCACACTCAGTGTTGTCATGAGCGTGACTCAGCGTAACGAATCAAGCAAATTTTTATCGTGAGTCACACAATTGCGTACGTTCACACTCATAAGTAGCCCGGTCGTCGTTGTGAATCACGCAAATTTTCCGAACTGAATAACGCTATCGAATTGAAACATGCACAATTAGTTGTTATTGATGTATATCGAGATTGGGTATATGGCAATGGGCATATCGACACACTGTTAGTATAGCCCTATAACCGAATTCAAGATTAGGTTTGCGGAGCTCTTAGGAAGCAAGATTTTCTCATCCAAATCCGGTTGAAATTGTTAGCGTGGTGTTAGCAAATGGAAAATTAAGTCCATATCTGTCATAGTTAAAGGTTGGCTGATAAGTCCGGTCTGACAATAGAGCGTGCTATATTAATGCTATATTTTTATATTAGTAACAACATTTCATATAGATATCGTCTCAAAATTTGACGTCTGTAAAGTCAATTAGTTGTGAGATAGAGCGTCTTTGTAGCAACTTTATTAGCTGAAAAATGAAAAAAAGGAAGTTTTGTTTCAATTTGATAAATAGAATGACTTTAAAGGGATAAAATACAGGAGGAAGCTAAAAATTGGCTTGATAATGAATTTCGCGGACTCTGCCCAGGGAAATCACAATAATTTTGATATGCGTATGCAAAATTCAAGCGTGGTGAAATGAGCAGTGGAGGACGGTGAACGCAGTGACGCCCCGAAAATGTGGTTACGGACGAAAAACTCAAAAATCACAAAGTTCCTGGAAATGATTAAAATGAAGTTGATCGAGATAGAGAGGTCTTAAGATATAATGCAAAAACGTATTGAGTCATATCATTCATCATATTTGGATAGTGCGGAAGCATCTGTGCAAAATGAGGTGCCCGGCGCGGAGCTCAATTTGACAAAAAACAAAAAACGTGTTGATGATTCTGAGGCGTTGTTTGCAGAGCTGTTAACTCGTAATACACCGAGTTTTTCCGTCGATATGTGAAGCATACAGGATGAAACATGGATCATCATTTCTACACTCCTGAGTACAGCAGTTCGGCTGAGTGGACAGCGGGTGAACGTCTACCGAAGGTGCGAAAGACTCAAAAGTCCGCTGGCAGTATGCTCCCTGTTTTTATGGGGATGACGCGATAGGAATAATTTTTATCGATTATTTTGAGACAGGGAAAAACCATCAACAGTATACTATTATATTGGGCGTTATTGGAGCGTTTGAAGTGTCAATCGCGGCAAAACGGCCCCATACTGAAAAGAAGAAAAAGTGTTGTTCACCAAGACAACGCACACGTGCAGCAAGTATTGAGAACGAATGGCAAAATCAGAGGCTTTCGAATTGCTTCCACCCACGCGTATTCTCCTGATGCTGGCCGCCCAGGACTTTTTCTTGTTCTAGACCTGAAGATGTCGCAGGGATAAATAATGGGTGCAATGAAGAGTGATCGGCCGGAAAATGAGGCCTATTTTGAGGCAAAAGCGAAGGAGTAGAAGAAGTAGTATATGAAGAAGAAAAAAAAGTTTTTGGGTTTTTGGGTATTTCACCAGAAAGAACCGTGCACGTATCTGAAAGAAGATGGACAAAAAGTTCATGAATTGGGCTTTCGAATTGCTTCCTCGCGACGTATTCTCAGATCTGGCCCCAGGCAACTTTTTCTTGTTCTCAGACCTCAAAGAATCTTCGAGGGAAAAAATTTTGGACTAATGAAGGGTGATGGAACTGAGGCCTATTTAGAGGCAAACGAAGGAGTCCACGAAATAGGTATAAAAAATTAGGAAGGTGTTATAATCGTTGTATATACTTTGAAGGGAACTTATGTTGAATAAAAACGGAATTTTGAAAAAAAAAATGTGTCTTTTCTTTGTTTAGACTTAATATCGCCAACTGGTTATGTATTTAAAAATACAATCCTTTGCAAAGTGGTTAAGATATTGATATAGTTTTCCCATTTATATAGTATTTTGGGAGAAATATAAGATATTGAATTTATACAAATTTAATTCATAATTTTCAAGGATTTCGCTCCGAATGTGATTTTATGTTACAGAGAAAAAATTCACATCCACCTACAGCAAATCACAACCACTTGTGGCAGTTTTTTAAAGACGATAGCTACGTTTCGTTGGAAGTATAGCGTTATTTCCCAGAGGCGGACGAATTCGTAAAGATCGAATCAGAATTTCTACAACAAGACCAGAATATATAAGTTTGCTGGGTCGGAGACAAATATTTTGATGTGTTATCAAGACGAGAATCTTGACAATCGTTAGTATATCCTAGCCATCTATCCTGAAGGTATAAAAAACAATGAATCGAATATATCCTGAAAATATCAATTTGATTTCTCAAAATTGTTAACTCATATTACCCGTTTGTAAATTCTTTTGCAAAGGTGTCGACTTGATGATTCCTAATTGATTACCCGCAAGTTAGATTGACAACCCATTGTGCACAGGAGTGAGTAAACAAGCTCACATAATGTGAATTCCTATATTGGTATTGCTATGTGATTGTTAGCGCATGATAGATGGTGGTGGTATACGTAGGGTGTAAGGCTGCTGTGATTTCCATTGTCATGAGTTTTTGTTTTAGCCGTTTTTTTTTTTTTTATATGAAAACAGCCAAATTGTCACATATAAACTTAATCCATAAAAAAGAGGAGCAAAGATGAAGGCAACGAAAGTGGCGATAGATTCACAAACGACCAAACCGAAATATAAAACGCGACAGATTTTTTTCCAAACCTACATGCGTGGCAGACGTACAAACACCAAATTGTAACTCAATACTGAAGAGAATGCAGATGAAAGCGGAAGACAAATAGAGAAAAAGAAAGTCACTACGGCAGCAACATCAAACGAGGATTCAAAGCTGTAACGCAAACTGCACAGGATTTGACCTGCTTATTTTTCGCATTTTGCATGATCCCCACTCTCATCTGAACTTTATGATGGCTCGTGTTACAAGGCAACAATGTTGAATTTCGCCGTTTTTTTTTTTTTCTTTGTTAGTATGTTGGCGTTGACAGAAGGATTATGATTGAAACGTATAGCTTTGGCCAATAGGAGTCTGGGGATCAAACGGAGTCTAGAATTGTCGTCTCGTTTCATTCGTTTTTATTATACTCGTAACGTGGGGCGGCGGTGGTGTGGACCACATCCCTTTTGCATTAAAACAATGCAATCACTTAACTTTAGGGAAGTCTCAGACGTTTGAGAGGAAAGCATATCGACATTGTCAAAGAAATTGCTTGGAGAAATTGATGAACGTTGGCAAGTGATTGCTTTAACGAAACTCGTCGATATGCTTTATGACTTTCTAGCAAATTGAATGTAAAACAACAAGAATCAAAAAAAGAAAATGACATAAAATTCACAAGGATGACTAAAACGATACACCCAGGCTTATTTGGGCATCTCGGAGAGGGAGGTTAGGTTTCGCTTGAAACTACCGGCACTCTCTTTGTCGTCTCAACGCCTTCGCGGTTTTCCGGATTCCCCCGAATCCAGACTTCCTGGCTGTCGACAAACGGTTCGCCAAATACACTTTAATTAGCATTTGTAACGGTTGATTTGGCAACATTTTTATGGCGATTTGTGGCCAGCTTTGCGTGCGAAGTAGCTCAGGATTTTCGCGATGGCGGCGAGCAAAATTTTGATATGAACGCTGGCTCTTCTTGGCTTGGACGGGCATTTTGACAACATGAAAGAGCGAATTCCAAATGCAAATAGGAAGCAACATATACCACACACAACTTCGAAAATGAGGGGTGTTCAAGGTTTTTTTAAAATGCAAAATTGAAAGAAAAATACGTCAAGTTTACTATATAGAGTACAATTTACCAGCGATACCACATTATCCTGATATTCGTAGTCTTCAATAGCGAAGATTAAAAAATGCGCTATTTGTAAAATGACAAATATTATAATGCAGACGATCCTATATTACTTTTGCAAGTAGTGATGGTATTAAGTAGCTGGCCCAGAAGGTGATCGATGCCGAGAAAGACAGAACTATGTCTTGTTTCCTTAGAAAGGCTAGTAGGTTATAGTGTGCAGCCCGATATTTCATGGCTTCAGTCATTGTGATACAACAGTGGTTAACTTCTTTCTTTCACTGAGTGCTGCCCGATTCTATGCTTAAGCTCAATGAAAGGGACCTCATATTTTATAGTCGAGTCCGAACGGCTTTCCAACAATTGCAGTGAACCCTTAGTGAGCTCTGAAGACACTCAGAAAGGTCAGCCCAGCATTACTGAGGTGGGCTT
>PGFW01010501.1:0-10563 GCA_003123925.1 Haematobia irritans | reverse complement strand
TTTTATGTTCAACATATGATGAGATATGTTGTTTTGTCAAAATTTAACTTAAAAAATTCGCGAGTTGTGTTATATTCACCATTCTATATCTCCCGATCTAGTGCAGATATCGAAAATATGTAAACACAGAAAGATTGTCCTATCTCGACTTATGGGTTTTTGTCATAAGTCCACAGAATTGCTTGAATTAGTTTTCACAATTAATTAAGCTACACTTGTAGTTTAGTCAATGCATTGGTTGAAGCTGAAATCAAAAACAACAATAATGATTGAAGAATAAACCAACAATAACAAACAAAACGAACTAAATAAAAACGTCAACGTTTATCACAAAAGTTCAATATTTTTCTTCCAAACTTGTCCAAATGGTGTTCTTTTGTGTAAAATTTCGTTTGCATGGAAAGAATAATTTGTTTGCGCACCTAAGTTTTTTTCTGGTTTGAAAAAATGTTGGGAATTATTATCCTGTTCTATAGATTTTCACATTTCTCTAATATTGGTCTCAAACACTTTGATCAAGAATCATGAACGAATCTTCTATAAATGTTTGTGTATATATAATTTGCTCCCCTAACTAAGATAATAGATAAACCTATAAAAGAACTGCAATAAAAAAAAAAGAATTAATGAAATCATAATATAGTGACGTCAATGGAGTATTTAACCCATTGTACGCGAACGATAACAATAACCCAAACGTAAACATAAACACTGCCTATCTGTGATCATTAGGGAGGCATTGTAAAAATTCAATAATTTGTTGGTTATGATTTTGACTTTTTCATTTCATCGTTAAAATAATTCAAGTTACAGATGAGGCATCTAAGGTAGACATTTTTAAATGTTTATTCAACGGAGTCGCCGTAGTGCAATGATTAATACATATGTTCTCCTTACATACAAGGATCATGGCCGACCAACAAAAAATGTTCAACTGTTCAGTTTAGTTCATCTCAGTAATAGTGGTGAATATTTCGGATTCCGGCTAATAAAAAGAGGATCCTTGTCAGTGCAGCTAAGCATAGAATTGGTCACACTCATTGATATGAAAGAAGTTCAGCCACCAAGTTTTATTCAGCAAGTAGAACTAAATATGTCTACTTAAGTGAGCCTTAAATACGAATGTCTCTATAACCTAACCCAACCAACACTGAAAGAAGAGTTTTCTGTTTCATGGAATATAATTTCAGATATCGATGTTTGCTTTTGACGCCAAATCTTGTCCAATCTCTTTAGATGCAAATAAAGAAGGTTAAAGACAATCATTGCATGGCTTGTGATAAATTAACAGCCTATTTCTGATATCCGAATTCTGCTGTTCGTTCGCATACAAAACGAAAATCAGCTGATTTCGGTTTCTCTAAGATCTATCTAAACGACAAGTGAGACGAAAATCAATGCGAACGAAAACGTAACGTTACCACTTAAATTGGGTTTTCTCTAACTCCATTCGTTCGCCATTTTGTCGAACAGAAATGTTCAAATCCACTACTACTTTGCACAAACACTTTCTCGTTTGTGGGAAAAGGCATTCATAAATAGAGAAAAACTTAATAATTGATAAATTGATTAAGGCTTTTTTGGGTGCAAATATATGAATAAAGGTGGTTATATCGATCTATTTCTCTTTTATAACCGCCAACATAGAACGTTTAAAAGGAAATTCTAAACGAACACTGTAGAAAAAGTTTCGTTTATATTAAATGAAATGTGTCATTTAAAATTGAGCCGAACTTGAAACAAATTCATTGATATAACGAAAATTTTTCAGTTATTATAACGAATTTTCTGTTAGTACAATCGAAAACGTTTCGTACTATTACGAATATTTTCATTGTTTTAATGAAAATGTTTCGTGTAATCAATGAAAAATTTTCGTTGGCCTCAATTTTAAATGAAAATTTTCTTTGTTGTGAAACAAAACGCAATACATTTGGACATGAAACACTCATTAAAAGGAAAACCGAAACCTAATTAATTGCATATATATATATATATGAAATACAAATACACGCAAAGAAAAAAAAACGTTTGGAAAAACGTGATACGACAAAACGTTTTTTCTCTTTGTTAGAAGTTTTTTGAATTGCTTCGAAAATTTTTAAACTTTTAATCACCAAAAAAAATTCGTTTGTTACAAATTTTTATTTTTCCAATAAAAAATTATTTTTGAAATAACAACACAGTCCATTTCGTTTATATCAAAGCAACTGTTCTTTTCTGACTTAGGTCTTTAATAAGACAACATTTTTACAGTTAAGAAATTTAAATTAGTAACAATGTAATGTTTGAACATTTTTTCGAAATCTCCGATATATCTGGAATATATGTAAAAAAAACAAAAAGCAAAAAAAAAAAAAACTTCTGGCCCGAAAGCAAGGGATCGAACCCACGAGCCCTGGCAAATGAGAGTCGACGTAGCTACCACTGATCCACGGTGCCAAACTAAATGTTTGTTTGCTGCTTAAATAAACTCTGTTTATATTCGTTCGTGGCGCCGCAAGCTATGCTAATATAAATATAACTTTATATGGATATTTATCTATTGATGACCATACAGGTACATTAGCCTCAGTGGTAGTGTGTTGGCTTACAATGTGCATGGTCCGGGTTCGATTCTCCGTCCAGGCCGAAAGTTAAAAAATATTTAAAAATTTATAAAATCGTATAATTTCTTCTAATTCGTTGGTATTACAGGAAAAGATGTTAAGAAACTAAAATCTCGTGGATGTGAGAAAAGAATGTGAGGGACAGATGCAATTAAACAAGAAAATAATGGTTTTTTTTTGAAGCTAGTCTTTAATGAAATTGTGGTTTACATCCTGGAAAAGAATAAACGTTTATCACAAAAAGTAAATATAATTTTTCTTCGCAATAATATCACTTCCTTACCAGCGAAAAGCAAATGAGAAACGAACTTTGTTGTCCAAAATTTACGTTTGGAAGAAAGAATTATTTTTTTGCGTGTACATAAATATCTCTCTACGAGGGCTAATTTCTTAAAAAAAATATTGAGCTAAACCAAATATCAACAATGAGAAAAATTTGCAAAATAAACGGCGATGCCAGATTGAATTTTATGGAAAATAATTTTTAAAATGTATGGACCTTTTTCAAGTAATTGAAATAATTGAGATCTGGTAATATTAGCATTTGACAGTAACGTAAGCCATGCGAACGAACGAAAGGAAGTTAGAGAAACCCAAATGTAGACGAAAGTGAGTGACTGCCGTTCGTTCGCAATTGCTTTCGTTCCGATATCAGAAATTGGTTGTAAGATTTATCTACTCTTGATGAAAGTACTTATAAAGTACCCTATATAGTTTTGTCTAAAATGTCGTTATAGAGAAAATTATATCTTTTCAGTGTAACTTTATTTTAATTTAAAAATAAGTGAGTATGAGATGTACACGCAAAGAAAAAAGTTTGGAAAACGTGTACCGAAAACGTTTTTCTTTTGTTAGAGTTTTTTTTGAATTTCTTCGAAAATTTTAAATTTTTTGCAAAAATTTTATTTTTTCAATAAAAAAATTATTTTTGAACCAACAACACAGTCCATTTCGTTTATATCAAGCACTGTTCTTTTCTGACTTTAAGTCTTTAATAAGACACATTTTACAGTTTCATAGTAAAAATTTAATATAGTAGTATGTAATGTTGAACACCTTTTCGGAATCTTCCGAACATACTCGTATCTGGAATATATGTGTAAAAAAAACAAAAAACTTTTTGGTGTTCGGTCGAAGCAGGTATCGAAGCCAGGACCCTTGGTATGCAAGGTAGACGAAGCAACCACTGCTCCACGGTGCCACACTAAATGTATGTTTCTGTTAAATAAAGTTTGTTTAACCGGCTCGTGGGCGCCGCAAGCTATGCTATATAAATATAACTTATATGGATAATAATAGCTACATATCTCACTGGATAGTGTGTTGGCTGACAAATAGGATGGTCCGCGGTTCGATTCTCCGTCCAGGCAAAAGGTAAAATTTAAAAAATTTTGCCAGAAAAGATTGTTTTTTTGATTTAGTCTTTATGAAATTGTTTTTACATCCTGGAAAAGAATAAACGTTTATCACAAAAAGTATATAATTTTCTTCCAAATAAACTTCCTTAAAGCAAAAAGCAAATGAGAAACGAATGTTGTTTGTCTAAAATTTCGTTTGGGAGGAAAGAATTATTTTTTTTTGCGTGTAGATATCGATATGTTAATATGTTCCAATATATTATGTTTGGGACATGAATGTTTCATAAAAATATATATGAATGTAAACATATATAAATTTACAAATTTGGAGTAAACATATATATGTTGTGATATTTTATTCAGAGTCGCTCAGAGAGAGAGAGAGAGGGAGATAGAAATAGAGATGGAAACCGGGAGGGTTGACGAAAGATATATGCTGTTTCGAAAACATTATGATGGCATTCGGAACCACGAGAATAGACATTAAAAAAAGAGCATGTGTTTCTGCCTAGAGAGTAGCAGTTTATGTATGTGTGCACAGAAAAAAATTTCACGAACATTTTTCCAATTAAAGTCTTAATTGAGTTTTAAAAAATATTCAATTAAAATTTTAATTGAGTCAACATTTTTTTTAATTGAAACAAAAGTCAATAACAAAAATTAACAGCATAAATTAATTTTTTAATTGGATCAAATTAATTTTTTAATTGATACTATCATTTCTGTGATTGAAGACATTTCAATTAAAAAATTAATTGGATCAATTAATTTTTTGAAGATTTGTCGTTTTTGTGTGTGGCATGTATTTTGTTTTCATTTTGCTTATGGGTACAATTATTTTTTTTATATATCGTCAAACAATCGGAACGTACGACGAGTAATCAAATATTCAGACAAGGACATTGATAAACACCAGTTAGCTACATAAAATTACAAGGGTCTTCATAAAGAAATAACGGGACTCTACTCTTTTTTAGGTTGTGCGACCCTAATAATATCGCTTCTTTTTATATATGTTCCAAACATATTTTGAGAAGCATATATATTGGATACTGCCGACATTAATATGTTTGTTTTATGTGAACATATTATATGTTTGGAAGCATTTTGAGCCCAAAAATATTATATGCTTGGAAGAATTTTTCCCAAAGACGATTGTGCTCATTGCCCAACATACTCGTAATTTTCAATTCCACGAAATATTTTAGTTCTTGGCACCTTTTTCTGTAATACAAATAATGTTGAAGAAATTATTCACTTTTATAAATTTTTTAAATTTTAACTTTCGCCTGCATGGAGAATCGAACCGAGAACCATACAGTTTGTAAGCCAACACACTATCCACTGGACTACGTAGCTGTTATAATCACCAGTAGATAATTATCGTTATAAGTTACATTTATATAGCATAGTTTGCAGCGCCCATGCAAACATAACATTATTTAACAGAAACATACATTTGTTTGCCACGTGGAGCAGTGGTTAGCATGTCTGCCTTGCATGCAAAGGGTCGTGGGTTCAATCCCAGCTCCGACCGAACACTTTTTTTTAATTTACACATTTATATTTATACTATATTAAATTTTTATAATGAAACTTCGAATGTGGGTTATTAATCATTTTACAACTCTAAAAAGAGTATAGTGCCCTTTCGTTATTTTATGGAGACCCCTGATTTCTTTTAACGAACCAAGAAAAAAATTATGCCCATAATGCCAAAATGGTAAACAAAACACATGTCCACACATACATAAAATGCTGCTCTCAAGGCGAAAACATATGCTGTTTGTTTTTCAAATGTCTGTTCTCTTGGTTCCGAATGTCTATTGTCTTTATTCAAATTAAATAATATTTAGACTTAAGCATATCAAATTTTTGGCCTTATCATAAAACAGTTTTCCGAAACAACATAAAAGCGGTTTCACAGAAATTGTTCTCTTTTGATTCTTTCGCTGTGTTATGTTGATATCTTTCTCTATACTCTCTCTGTCACTTTGAATAAAATATCACAACATATGTATGTTTAGTCGAAATTTGTAAATATATATAAGTTTGCATTCACACATATGATTTTTATGAAACATTCATGCCCCAAACATAATATATTCTAACATATTAACATAGATGTCCCAAACATTTAGTGTTAGTTTAGGAACATTACATGTTTGCACTTAAATATATTGTGTTTTAAAATTGTGCCCGAAACACATTTTGTTTATATCGGAACATATGAAAAACATATTTTTCTAACAGTGAGTGAAATGAAAAATGGGGGAAAAGTGAAAAAATATAAAAACTAACTTTGGTTCCTCATTATTAATAAGTATTCCAAGAGGAGTTGACGGACACTTTCAAAAATATAAGCGGGCATTAAGTTCGAGTTTTGCCGCTATTTTTGCTAGTAAAAAAGTTCACTCCAAACAAAACAATAATTTTATTGTTTAGGATTTATATATATGATGTGCTTTTGAATGGTTATCGTTGACTTTAGGATTCGATGGAAAAATATTTATATTTATACTCGACTTCACGTTCTCCTTTTGTTGCCAAAAACATTTTTTGTTACAAAATTTTTATTTTTGCAATAAAAGAATATTTGATTCAAAAACTCTGTTCATTTCGTTTATAATCAAGCCACGTTCTTTCTGACTGTAAATCTTTAATAACCCACATTTCGAAGTTTAATTGTAAAAAAATAATATATTAATAAAATGTCAAACATCTTTTTGAATTTGTTAAATATATGTAAGAATATATGCAAAAAACTTTTGAACACACGACCCTCTACATGCAAAGTGAACATGTTAACCTTTGCTCCAACAAATGTATGCTTCTGTTAAAATAATGTTTTGTTTGCAACGGCTCGTGGACGCCGCAAACTATGCTATATAAATATAATTGTTTGACTGTTTGTGTTGATGGGTATAACTATAATTGTCTGTTGATGACAATAACAGCTTACAAAGTGTATGGTCCGCGGTTCGATTCTCCGTCCAGGCGAAAGGTAAAATTAAAAAAAATATAAAATTGATAAGTTCTTCGCATATTGTTTGCTATTCAGAAATAAACTGGGCGCCGGGGGTGGGTGATTTGTTAAGAGCTTGATAACTTTTTTTTTAAAAAAACGATAAATTTGCAAAATCTCATCGGTTCTTTATTTGAAACGTTATAAAGATTGTCCATGAATTTACTTTTTGAAGATAATTTCATTTAAATGTATGACGCGGCTTGCGTCTTAGGTGGTCCATTCGGAAAGTCCAATTTTGGGCAACCTTTTTCGAGCATTTTCGGCCGGAATAGCCCGAATTTCTTCCGGAAATGTTGTCTTCCCAAAGCTGGGATATTGCTGGCTTATTTCTGTAGACTTTAGACTGACGTAGCCCCACAAAAATAGTCTAAAGCGTCAAATCGCTTGTCTTGGTGGCCAACTTACCGGTTCCATTTCTTGAGATGAATTGTTCTCCGAGTTTTCCCTCAAAATGGCCATAAGAATCGCGAGCTGTGTGGCATGTAGCGCCATCTTGTTGAAACCACATGTCAACCAATTCAGTTCTTCCATTTTTGGCCAACCAAAAAGTTTGTTAGCCCATCAACGAAGCGAATCGCCCATTCCAACCGTAACGTTGGCGTCCAACAGCGATCTTTGAAAAAATTACGGTCCATGATTCCACAGCGTACAAACACACCAATAACAGTGCATTTTTCGGGATGCATGGGCAGTTCTTGAACAAGCTTCTGGTCCAAATGCGGCAATTTTTGCTTATTTAGTAGCAATTCAACCAGAAAATGAGCCTCATCGCTGAACAAAATTTGTCTGATAAAAAGCGGATTTTCTGCCAACTTTTCTAGGCCCATTCCACTGAAAATTCGACGTTGTGGCAGATCGGTTCGGCTTCAGTTCTTGCACGAGCTGTATTTTAATACGGTTTTACACCAATGATCTTTGCAAAAAATCTTCCATGTGGTCGAATAACACAACCCAATTGCTGCGAACGGGCGACGAATCGACATTTCACGGTCTTCAGCAACACTCTCAGAAAAAGGACGCAATATTCTCTTCTGTACGCAACTGTACGCATTCGTATGGTTGGTTTAATGTCCAATAAGTAACTGAGTGCGAAACTTTGGTCACAATCGCATTAATTGTTTGCTCACTTGGTCGATTATGTAGACCATAAATCGGACGTAAAGCGCGACGCGAACACATTTCGAACGAACACTGATTTTGGTAATAGAGAATTCCAATGATTTGCAAGCGTTGCTCGTTAGTAGTCTATTCATGATAATGTCAAAGCATAACTGAGCATCTTTCTTCTTTGAACCATGTCTGAATCCCACGTGAATCTTGTCAAATACTAATGCATGAAAAATGCCTACCTCAAAAGAATCACCCTTTAGATGCTAAGAACTAAAAAACCTCGTGCAAGTGAGAATGATATGAGGGAATATGCAATTAGACAGAAATACATGTTTTTTGAGCACTACCTTTGTTTGGGCGAAAATTCTTCCAACCATATAATATTTTGGACTCAAAATGCTTCCAAACATGTAATATGTTCACATGAAACCAACATAATAATGTTTCGGCAATATCCAATAATATATGTGTGGCGAACCCTTTTAATTAAATTTTTTATAACTCGATTTTTTCATATTTTTAATGTGTAAATTTAACTTGTCTTTCAATTTGATTAAAATTTACTTAAATTTTGTCGAAAAATATCAAATCCATTCTAGAAAAAAATGTAAATTTTTGAAAAATTTTGACGTCAAACGTTTCAGACATGCGTTAGAAGGCATTAAACATCATAAAAAATTATAAATATTATTTATTTGAAAAATACCAGAATTAATTGACATCCAAAGAAACTGATTACACCTTAGGAATTGAATGAAATTCAGTGCAACCACGGAAGAAAAGGGACTGTTTTTTACATGTTTCGGTGTAACAATTATATGTTTCGAACTGAAATTTTTACGCAACATTATGTGTATATGCAAGCATGAGGAAATATATATACTAATGAGGAAATATATATATATATATATGCAAAAAAAAGGGGAAATATATATATATATATAGTATATATATATATAATATATATATATATATATATATAATTATCCTCATATATACTATATATATATTTCCTAATATATATATTTATATATTTCCTCATATATACATATATATTTCCTCATGCCTTCATATACACAATAATGTGCTAAAAATTTCAGTTCGAAACATATAATTGTTCACCGAAAAAACATGGTAAAGAAACAGTCTTTTCTTCCGTGTTGCACTGAATTGATTCATTCCTAGGGTGTAATCAGTTCTTTGGATGTCAATTAATTCTGGTAATTTGTCAAATAAATAATATTTATAATTTTTTATGATGTTTAATGCCTTCTAACGCATGTCTGAAACGTTTGACGTCAAAATTTTTCAAAAATTTACATTTTTTTCTAGAATGGATTTGATATTTTTCGACAAAATTTAAGTAAATTTTAATCAAATTGAAACGACAAGTTAAATTTACACATTAAAAATATGAAAAAATCGAGTTATAAAAAATTTAATTAAAAGGTCTGCCACACCTATATATTATTGGATATTGCCGAAACATTATTATGTTGGTTCAATGTGAACATAATTACATGTTTCTGGAGCATTTTGAGTACAAAATATTATAGTGGTTTGGAGAATTTTCGCCCAACAAAGGTGTGCTCAAAAAACATGTATTCTGTCTATTGCATATTCCCCTCAATATCATTACTCACTATGCAACGAGGTTTTTTAGTTCTTGCATCTAAAGGGTGATTCTTTTGAGGTTAGGATTTTCTTGCATTAGTATTTGACAGACACGTGGAGATTCAGACCCATGGTGTCAAAGAGAAAGATGCTAGTATGCTTTGACATTTCATCATGAAATAGACTTAATAAGAGCAAACGCTTGCAAATCAATTGAAGTTTTAATTACCACAATCAGTGCTTCGGTTCGAAAATGTGTTTCGCGCTTTCGTCCGATTATGGTCTAGCATAATCGACGCAAGTGAGCAAACAATTAATGCGATTGTGACCCAACGTTTCGCACTCAGTATTACTTTATTGGACATTAAACACCATACGAATGCCCGTACAGTGCGTACAGAAGAGAATATTGCGTCTGTTTCTGAGAAGGTGTTTGCTGAAGACCCGTGAAATGTCGATTCGTCGCCGTTCGCAGCAATTGGGTTTGTGTTATTCGACCAGCAAGGAAGATTTTTGCAAAGATCTTGGTGTAAAACCGTATAAAATACAGCTCGTGCAAGAACTGAAGCCCGAACGATCTGCCAACACGTCGAATTTTTCAGTGAATGGCCCTAAGAAAAGTTGGCAGAAAATCCGCTTTTTTATAAAGACCAAAATTTGTTTTTCAGCCGATGAGCTCATTTTCTGGTTGAAAATGGCTACGTAATAAGCAAATTGCCGCATTTGGACCAGAAGCCGTTCAGAGAAACTGCCCATGCATCCCCCCGAAAAATCACTGTTGGTGTTGGTTTGTACGCTGGTGAATCATTGGAACGCGTATTTTCAAAAGATGCTGTTGGAGCCC
>PGFW01010489.1:11957-28921 GCA_003123925.1 Haematobia irritans | reverse complement strand
ACTCGGTTTTAGGCTGTCCATTATATCTCTTTTAAAGAGAACATGTTCTCTTTTTGTGTTCGTATCTTTTTGTTCACTCCCTTTTTTTGGTGCCGTATTTTTATGTCCAACAGCGCTCTTTATGTACTCTATTTCAAAAAAATACTAGATTGATGGAATTTTATTTATTTAGTAGGAATTCGCCACAATTGTTCGCCACTAATTATTATTTACTGGGTTAAATCTGTTGACAAATTAAAGGCCGGAACACAATTGCAACGTTTCGACGTACGGCGTAAAAATTAGAAATAGATTTAATTGAACGTACGACGTAAATACGCCAATACGTTGTAGTCGTCAATTTATTTTGTTTATTTTTTAAGAAAATGTGATTCTTTTTGTTTTTTATTGTTTTATTATATATTTATTTTGTTGTTTCTATCATTAGAAACTATTATTATTTTAATTTTAACATCAATAAAATTATTAATTATTTAATAAAGAATTTTTTTATTGTAAACTTTTTTTCTCTGTTTTTAAAGCGAAAGTTCTCTTTTGAAAATTATCCATATGGAAACCCTAACTCGCTTGAGTACGGAAAATTGGCAACATTTAATCTCGCAGAACTTTGTTTATAAATGAAATTAGGCAACGTCCTTTTTTTACGTTTTTTGTTTTTATATTTTTTTAAGTGAAGTTAAGTGAATTAAATTGTTTAAATGGCCTTGGCGTGTAATGGGTTAATATCGGCATTCAACAAATAACAAGATATTACATGTTTTTATTCAACTCCAATAGTAAATATTGAAAAATGCTATATTGACATTGAAAATACTCGAAACAGAGAATAAAAACCAGTAAGGAAATGTTCTAAAGTCGGGCGGGGCCGACTATATTATACCTCTTGCCACACTTTTGTTAGATCTAAATTTTCGGATTACATATCACATTTGTCAAATTGTGTTGGGGGCATATATATAAAGGTTTGTCCCAAATACATACATTTAAAATAATCACTCGATCTGCGACAGAATTTGATAGACTTCTACAAAAAATCTATTAGACTTAAAATTTAAGTCGGCTAATGCACATAGGTGAAACAATGGTTAGTAAAAAAATATGGGAAACGTTTAAATTCTGACAGCAATTTTTAAGGAAACTTCGAAAAAGTTTATTTATGGATTTATCGCTCGATATATATGATATTAGAAAGTTTAGGAAAATTAGAGTCATTTTTTACAACTTTTTCGACTAAGAGTGGCGATTTACAAGTAAAAATGTTGCGTTTTTGACCATTTTGTCGAAATAGAAAAACATATATATGGGAGTATATCAAATCTGACCGATTTCATTCAATTTACGCACGCATTGCAGCTAAACTGTCATTCTACTCTCTGTGCAAAATTTCAGTACTAATCGTGTGAAAAACTTGGCCTCCTGTGGTCATATGAGTCTAATCGGAGAAATATATCATATTATTTATATTATGGGAGGATATATCAAATCTTTGAACGATTTAAGCAAATTTAGCAGCGAATTGAGTTTAATCGGCTAATTACTCTTTATTGCAAAATTTCAACAAAATCGGTAGATAAACATTGGCCTCTGTGGTGCATTAATGAGTGTTAAACGGGAGCGAAAGTTATATATACGGGGCTATTCTAAATCTGTCGATGGCTATATTTTGCAAGTTTTTCGAGACTCATAAAATATTCGGATGTTACTGGAATTTGAAGAAGATCGGTGATATACGCCGCAACTTATGCACCAGATCGGGTGAAAATATAATATGGCGTATATCTAAAATCTGAACGATTTTTTCCAAAATCATAGCGATCGTCTTTGAGTCCGAAACCATGGACCCTATAGCAAATTTAAGGACAACTCGGACTAAAAACTGCGAGCTGTACTTTGTCACACAAAAATACATCAACAGACAGACGACAGGACAGACAGACAGACGGACAGACAGACGGACAGACAGACAGACGGACATCGCTTAAATCGACTCAGAAATTTAAATTCTAAGCGTCCGTATACTAAAAAAAAAAAAAAAAAAATAAAAAAAAAAAAAAAAAAAAAAAAAATAAAAAAAATAATAAAATAAAAAATAAGAATCGGTTGGGTCTATGATTAACTCCTTCTTTAGCGTTACTACAAAATGCACAAACTTTATTTATCCCTGTTACCACAGTAGTGCGTGAAGGGTATAAATTATTGGAAACGTTTTAAATTCTGAAGCAATTTTTAATGGAAATCGAAAAATTATTTTATGATTTATCGCTCGAATATATTATGTTACTTAGAAAGTTTTAGGAAAATTAGGGTCATTTTTACAACTTTTCGACTAAGCAGTGGAGGGCCGATTTTTAACACAGTTAAAAATGTTGGTTATTTTGACCATTTTTGTCGGCCTCTTATCCTCGAAATCAGAAAAACATATATATTGGGAGCTATATCTAAATCTGAACCGATTTCTACCACATTTGGCACGCCATAAGCTTACAATTGCTAATTCTATCCCCTGTGCAAAAATTTCACTAAATCGGGAGTTAAAAATTTGGCCTTCTTGTGAGTCATTATGATGCTTAAATCGGCGAAAGCTTTATATGGGAGATTATCCAAATCTGAAACCGATTTCAAGCAAATTTGGCACGCATAGTTACAACGCTAATTCTACTCCCTTATGCAAAAATTTCAACTAAATCCTGGAGCCAAAAATTGGCCTCTTTGTGGGCAAATGCGAGTGTAAATCGGGCGGAAAAAGCTATATACGGGAAGCTATATCTAAATCTGAACCGATTTGGCTATATTTTTGCAATTTTTTTGAGACTTCATTAAAATATTTCGGATGTACGTGAAGTTTTGAGAAAGATCGGGTTGATATACACGCAAATTATGACCAGATCGTGTTTCTTGAAAAATATATATGGCAGCTATATCTAAATCTGAACGATTTCCTTTTCCAAAATCAATAGGATCGTCTTTGACGCGAAAATCAGGACCCTATAGCAAATTTAAGGACCAATCGGACTAAACTGCAGCTGTACTTTCACCACAAAAAATACATCAACAGACCAGGACAGACAGTAACAGGACAGACAGACGGACAGACAGACGGAACAGGACAGACAGACGGACATCGCTAAATCGACTCAGAATTTATATTCTAAGCCGATCCGTATACTAAAAGTTGGTCTATGATTAACTCCTTCTTAGCCTCTTACATACAAATGCACAAACTTATATATACCCCTGTACCACAGTAGTGTGAAGGTTATTAAAGAGGAAATATTGCCGACAATTTCATTGTATTTGTCGTCGCGGAAAAAATATTTTTACCTACACATTTATGAAAGCCCCAAAAATCCGCGTTGGAATCACAATCCCAACTGATCCGATAACAATAACCTTACTTTTTTACCAAAAAATACTCCAAACAACAAAAGTTTTGCAAAATGTTATTTCTATAGAAAATTTTTTCAGAATTTTATTTCTTTAGAATAATTTGCAATTTTTTATTAGAAAATTTAGTCAATAATTTTTATTTCGTAGAAAGCCTTCGAGCTTGAAAAATAGTCATGAAATTTATTATTCTAACAAAATGGTCGACCACAAATCAAAATTTTATTTTATTAATAAATTTTTCATATTTTATTTTCTATACAAAATTGTTTCAAATTTTATTTGTTTATAGAATAATTTTTGTTCATAAATTTTATCTACTAGAACATTTTTTCAAATATATTGTTTATTTCTATAGTATGTTTCATAATTTTTGTCAAAATTACTATTTGTTCTATGATTCTTTCTAAATTTTCTATTGTTCTATAGAAATTTGTTTTCAGATAATTTTATTTCTGTATGAAATTTTTGTCAATTATTTTATAGAAAATTTTTGCAAATTTATTTTCGTTTTAGAAAGGCCTCTGATGCTTGAAAAAGCATGAATTTTATTATGTCTCTAACAAAGATTGTCGACCACCAAATCAACTTAAAAAAATATAGGTTAGAAAATTTTATTCAAAATTTATTTTTTTATAAAAATTTTGTCATAATTTTTATTTTCTATACAAATTTGTCAAAATTTTATGTTTTATTAGAAAATTTTGTTCAAAAATTTTATCTATTAGAAAATTTGTCCAAAATTTATCTTTATAGAAAATTTTTTTCAAAATGTATTTTCTATAAAAATTTGTCAAATTTTATTTTCTTTTAGAAATTTGTGTCAAAATTTTATTTCTATAGAAAATTTTGTCAAAATTATTATGTCATGTAGGAAAATGTCTGTCAAAATTTTATTTCTATAAAAATTTTGTCAAAATTTATTTCTATAAAAAAATTTTGTCAAAAATTTTTATTTCTATTTTGTCAAATTTTATGTCTTATTAACCAAATGTTGTAAACTTTTATATTCCTATATAGAAAATTTTTGTCAACATTTTTTTCTATATGAAAATTTTTTCAAAATTTTATTTCTATTAAAAAATTGTTGTTCAAAAATTTTATTTCTATAAAAATTTGCCAAAATTTGATTTCTTTATAAAATTTTTTTAAAAAAGTTTATTTTCTATAGAAAATTTTGTCAAAATTTATTTTTATTATTTCTGTGAAAAATATGTCAAAATTATTATTTCTTTTAGAAAATTTTGTCAACTTTTATTTTATAGAAATTTTGTCAATTTTCTATGTCTATATAAAAATTCCTGTTAACATTTTTTCCTATAAAAAATTTTGTTCAAATTTTTTATTTCTTATTTAGAAAAAATTATTGCTCAATATTTTTCATTTCGGTAGAAATGCCTCGAGCTTTGTAAAACATGAATTTATTATCTGCTAACAAAGCGTCGGACCACAAATCAACTAAAAAACTAATAGGCTAGAAAATTTTATCAAATTTTATTTTTATTAGAAATTTTTGTCATAATTTTTTATTTATAAAATTTTGTCAAAATTTTATTTTTATTTAAAAATTTTGTATAATTGTATTCTATAAAAATTTTGTCAAATTTTATTTCTAATAGAAAATTTTTTTTAGTTCAAATTTTTATTTTTATAGAAAATTCTATTCAAAATTTATTTCTATAAACAAATTTATATTCTATACGAAAATTTTGTTTAAAATTTTATTTCTATATGAAAATTTTTTCAAAATGTTATTTCTATAAAATTTGTCAAAATTTTTATTTCGATAGAAATTTTTATCAAAATTATTTCTTATAGGAAAATTTTATCCAAAATTTTCATTTCTATAGACATTTTTTTTTTCAAATTTGATTTTCTATAGAAAATTTGTCAAATTTTATTTTTTATAGAAAAATTTTGTTAAATATTTTATTTCTATTAGAAAAATTTGTCAACAATTTATTTCTATAGAAAATTTTGTCAAAATTTTATTTCGACAGAAATTTTTATCAAATGTTTATTTCTTTTTGGCCAAAATAAAGACATAAAAATATGTGAAATACCTTATAGATGGAGGGGAATAACAGTATAAAACTAAATTTTTTGCGAAAATTCTAACAATGTGGCAACCGTGGTTTGGAATACTAGCGCATGTCCCAAATTAAAATCTATTCTAAATTCCTTGGGTGAAAATAGGATAGTGTTGCCATCACCTTTTTTGATATTACCCCTAGGCATTATGATTGCCTGGTCACTTCAGGTTACTATGGTTAATAGGTTACTATTGGTAACTAACAATTAAATATAAAACAAGACAAATTAAAATATGTTAATATCATTACATAACATTAAATTTCTAAAACTACACTAGAATTTTGTTGTTTTTTATTTTTTTTATATACTGCAACTACCTGGGAAATATTTTACCATGGCCGCCAATTAATCAAAAATATTGATTTATATCAGAAAAATTTATTAATATTTGTTATATTTTTTGCCAAAATTATGAACCTATCCACCTACATCAATTAGTATCAAGTTGCTGTAATAGTTTTACAAAAATTTAGCTCAGAAAATTTGAATGAAATGTAAATTTGATTGCAAGATTGGTTGTACAACTAATTTCATTACAATTCGGAAAACTTCAAAATGATTCTTAATGGATAATAGTGCGCAGCCGAATAAACAATTTTGAATCGGCTTAGCCGTCAAGCCACCGGAGGCAAAAATTAGTTGTCATCCTCCGCCGACAAAAATGGTCGGTTCATTCTCAAATAATTATCTATTTACCTAAAATCCCCAAAAAGTTGTACAAATAATCTTATAATCTGAGCGGCTTTGCTTTTACATTAAAAGTGAGGCGTTTTTAAAAATAAAAATTATATGACGATTTTAATAAAACTAAAATTCATAACCTCTATGCATAATTTGTTGAATTAAAACCTTATTAAGGCCAGTATTTAATTTTGCATTTTATTCAACCTAAACATAATCAATTTTTTAGAGTTATTTTTTTAAAGTCATTTAAAATAAATTAAGCGTTTCTATTTTTTTTTGGATATTTCCTTAATTTTCAAGTTATTAGTAAAATAAAAAAAAGTTATTATTTTATTTTACTTTTTTTGATTTATCGTTGATTGAACTGATCTTAGTCTCCACCTTTTCAGTAAGATCAAGGTTTCACATAGCCGTGATCGTCTAGTGGTTAGGACCCTACGTTGTGGCCGTAGTAACCCAGGTTCGAATCCTGGTCACGGCAATGTCCCTAAGGGGTAACATTGTCACGGGTGAGACCTGTTTTTTCCGTATTTCGAACTGATATAAAATTTTAAATCCCACATTGGAAAATAAGAAAAATTATTAATAGTAAAACAGAAATTACTATAAATATAAATCCATTATTCATAGTAAATTGAAAATCTGAAATATAAGGAAGAAAGGACACATGGTTCAGAAAATTGTATATTTACCGTATATTTAAATAGTCCTTCATAAAACTCCTTAATTACTGTCCCCGCAGATTATCTTACTATTTCGCACCTCTCTCACTGTTTTAAAAAATAAATTTCACCCGTGACAATGTTACCCCATGGGAACATTGCCGTGACCAGGATTCGAACCTGGGTTACTACGGCCACAACGTAGGGTCCTAACCACTAGACGATCACGGCTATGTGAAATTATAACGGTACTTCAACTAATATACATTTTAAGTATAGAACAATGAGATAAGTAACTAGTAATTAAATGCACTATTTAAGCACGTTTTAGCAAGATTAAATTTAAAGTGCAAGACTTTTTATTTAATTTACAAAATTTAATTACGTTTAGCTAGCACTTAATAGAAGATCATTGTCGTATTTCAACAGAAACAAGTCTTCACATAGCCGTGATCGTCTAGTGGTTAGGACCCTACGTTGTGGCCGTAGTAACCCAGGTTCGAATCCTGGCGTCACGGCAATGTTCCCATGGGGTAACATTGTCACGGTCGTGAAGTTTACTTTTTTTTAATAGCCGATATGCACACAAGCAAATAGATAATTGAGAATAATAAGATTAAGCCTTGTGCTCTTATAAAGAGAAAACAAATGTCAAGGTGTAGAGGGCTATGAGAAAAAAATTGTTTTATTTGGTTCAATTTTTTCCAAAGCAGCTCTGCTCAGGAATAAATTAAAACAGCAATATTCACATAAAACCATAATAAATATTCGCTTTAACATACACATACGTTTTATTTTAATTTTCTAGTAATCGTTTTGGTATTGCTTTTAATTCAGAAATTTATGAAAAACACAAATGTTGTGATATTTTCCGACGCAAACGGCAGTACATTTGAGAGACACGTCGACGTGTCTCTCAAATGTGGCCAGAGTCGACGTGTCTCTCAAATGTCGACGTGTCTCTCAAATTTTCGAGCAGTAGCTCTCTCAAATGTTACGGCAGAGTCCTCTGCTAGCTTGAGTTTTTGTACGACAAGACTGCATCTTCTTCTAATTTACCTATGACCATAGACAATGTTGCCAGTATTTTCCGGGCTCTTGTCCCCAAAATGGAACGCTTTCATCCCTAAAAATCCCCAATTTAATTTAAAATTCCCCAAAAAAGTCCCCAATAAATTTTTAGTAAGTTTTTGGAAAAATAAGGTAGGAATAAACAAAAAAATAATGGAATAGAACTCTACTGTAGAAAAATCCTGTAAAAAAATAAAAAAATATTGCAAATTTTTGTTTTATACCAGTTTTCGAGTTCACAAAAAGAAGAGAAGATTTCAAAAACCAGGAGGCCGGGTGCCTCAAAATATCATCCGGATACAAAGCCCTCATTAAAAAAATAATAATTGGGCCAATCAATTGGGCGATTGTTGTCCGATATGAACTCTAAATTATTCTGGTTATGTTATGGGATATAGTTTCCAAGTCAGTATGTACACAGATGAGTCCTTACAAAAAATAATTTCACAATAGTATAAACAAATTTAGGAAAAATAGTAAATAGTAAAGTAGCTCTTTGGGCATCCCACAATAAATGACCGAGGAATTTATGGGGAGGAAAATCTTTTTTTTATATTTTGGATGATTCTCTACACGGTCTTTTTAAGACTTTTATATTACCCTTTTCACACTACTGTGTACAGTATAATAAGTTTGTGCATTTGTATGTAAACGGCCAAAGAAGGAAAAGTTCTAAGACCCATCGATTTAGGTATAACCGATCGATCTTAAGAATTTAAATTCTGTCTTTGTCTGTCCGTCCGTCTGTTCATGTTAGTTTTGTTGCGCCAAATGTACAGGTCCGCAGTTTTAAGTCCAATCGTTCCTTACAAATTTCGCATTAGGGTCTTTTTTTGAAACAAAGACAAATCGCTATGATTTTTGCAGAAAAAAATCCGTTTCAGATTTAGAATATAGCTTAGCCATATATATTTTATCCCCCGCATCTTAGTCATAGATTGGCGGTATTTATGAACCAGTATGTTCTTCAAATTCAGTACATCCGAATATTTATGAGTCTCGAAAAAACTTGCAACAATATCAGATTTTAGATATAGCTTAATATATATATCTTTCGTCCGATTTTAGGACTCATATGGACCACAGAGGCCAAAGGTTACTACCGATATTTTCGTGAATTTTAGCATAAAGAGTTAAGAATTGACATTCTACCAATGCTTTCGCGTACATTATGATTATCAAATCGCGTTCAGAATTTAGAATATAACTCCATATATAATATATATATCTCTCGTCGATTTAGCCTCATATGATACCAACAGAGGCCAAAGATTTGCCACCGATTTACGTGAAAATTTTGCACAAGTAGTTTAGAAATTAGACAATCTCTTAACCAAATGCTTGGTTAAATTTGATTGTGAAAATTCGTTCAGAATTTTGATATAGCTCCCATATATATCTTTCGGTCCGATATGGTCTCAAAAAGCCAGGGAGTGTTGCCGTTGATTGGCTTTCAAATTTTAGCACAAGGAGTACGCTTTAACAGAATCGTGTAAGTGTTGCCCCAAATTTGGTTTGAAATCGGTTTTCAGAGTTAAGATATAGCTCCATATATATCATTTCGCCGATTATAGACTTCAAATGACTACGGGGGCCAAAGTTAAACTCTCCATCTTACGTGAATATTTTTGCAGAGAATAACAAGAATTATTATTTCTAGCATATGCATCGTCAAATTTAGTCGAATATCGATTCAAATTATATATAGGCTCTCCGATATATATAAAAGCCTCCATATATTCGTTTTTCATCTTGATTTTTACAAATATATTGGGCACAAAATTCCCACACTTTTACACAAAATTCTGTTGATAATTTCCCCATATCTTAGTCATATCTACACACTGTTAATGCAAGACTCTTCCAACAGAACGGTTGAGTTTTTAAAATGAGGCTTCAAGTCGCCCGACATGACCAAAATAATATTATCACAACTCCACACTTGCACCACATATCTTGGCAAGATCTAAACCAATATCCTTAGTTTATAAATCGTCACTGCCCTGAGAGTCAGCAAAAATGAAATTAAATGTTACTCAAATTGTCCTATATCTCGAGTACATAAATCGCCTGATAAATCGCAAATAGCTCTTTTTTGTACATATTTGCTCAAAATTTTCTCGCTTTCATATTTCCCATATTTTTTTTTATATATAACATTTGTTTCATTCCAGGGCGTTTAGCGAATTTCAATTTTAATTTCTATTAGATTTTGCTAGAAGCTACAAAAAACTTGTCTTTCCATATATAAGTATTTGTATCTGGAATAGCAAATCTTTATATAGCTCCCAGCAAATCTGAGTAGTTTTGAGATGGTAACACAAATGCTTGGTCTACATAGTGGTGAGGGTATAATATAGTCGGCCCTGCCCGACTTTAGGGACTTTTCTTACTTTTTTAAGCATGTAGAATTAAAAAATGCCATACTAATCTGTATTTTATAACTGAACAAGTTTCGAAAATTCCCCTCTAAAATCCCACGATTGCATGAAAATTTCCACCACCAAATCCCTCAACTCTAAATGTCCTGCGCCCCCAACACAAAAAAATAATCCCGATATTGGGGAAAAATTCGCAATACTGCGCAAACACTTATGTATGACAAGTGAAAACATTTTTCCGCGACGATAGAAATAAAACAAAACTTGTTCGCGAAAAAATGTTGTTTTTTCAATATTATTCAACATTGTAAGTTGGAATATAAAAATGCAAAGTTATTTGTTGAGTTTATGTGTGTAAATATAAAACGATAGCGATAGGCGCAAAGATTTTTAACGCGACGCACAAATACAATAAAGATTGTCGGCAAAAAGATTTTCCTCTTTTCTTTCTACGAAGTGTTTTTGGTTGGTCAATATAGCAGGATTTTTTTAAAATTTAATATAGCAGTTAGAATAAAAACATGCTAAACTAATATTCTGTTTTTTTTTTTTGTTGAGTTATTTTGAAGATTTACAAGAATGTCCACGTGGCCAGCAAACACAATGCCTAGACAAATTTTGATAAGCGATAGGCAACCACATATATCCATTTTCCGCCAAGGAATTAGAATAGATTTAAATTGGGGACATGCCCTACCCTAACACGGTATTCCGTCGCAGTTGTTCGTCCTATCGCTATGGTTATGCTTACACTGCAACGCTTTGCTGCCTCGCGGATTTGCGTCTCATATTATGTTATTTTTAGGCCAATGTACTGTACAAGTACCAAGTGTTCACCAGTCACAATGGTTGTGTTTTATCAATTCCGCTGCTCTGGCTTGTATCGACTCAATTCTAGCCTGTTCTGCCGGTATGAGATACACCCATACATAATTTCGCACACCATGAATTTTTGAATTTTCCATTGATTTGACATAACCCATTGGCATTTCCTCATACTCACATACTGGCAAAATGTAATCATTTCATAAATATTTCCGTAAAATACTACAGATAACAACCAATGGTATGGCTCTACAGAGAGGTTCAATTATGACGCAAGTTATATAATTCTACACGAACATTTTATGATTATTACTGTTAATGAGTGGTATATGTGGAATTTTTGATTTCAACATCAAAAACAGATATTTGGATTTTTAATATTCAGTCATCGATTTAATACCATCAACATATCCCCTCAGGATAACGATAGTACATGACGATGACGATGATGATGCTGAATTGTAACCACAAACCAAATCATTGATGGTGAGAATGTTGAAATGTTTATGAGGGCTTTGGGTTCGACCAATACCACAGAAATTTAAATTATCATCCAGGATAATGTGTAATTTATTAAAAACAAATTTCACTAGTGCCATAAAAAGCTATGAGATTTGATGAGGAAAAGTTAATGAATAGTGAGTTGAAAATTTATTCTATGGCTTGAAGCTATGATGTTTAATTCTCATAGCTGGAGCATTCATGTATGTATATAGAGAGAGATATCATATGGATATTATTTGAGTACATACAAATTCTTCAAAGCCGTGGAAACCATTGAATTTAATCAGGTGAAATATACGCATAGGATAGCGAGCGAATACACATGTTTACGTGCATTCTTATGGAAGTCCAAAATCCGCAACGGAATATTGTGACGGCTAGGGCGTACTGCCAAAATTAAAACCTATTCATATTATTATAAAAAAATCTTTTTTTTTATTCACCAATAACGGTGAAAAAGAGCTGTTTTTACTATGTTTGGGCTATAAAAAATATTATGTTGCAGAACACAAATTTTTAATACACAATCATTTTGAAGTGCAAAGCATAGTTCATAAAACTAGCATAATACTTTTCGGGACATTAGTGTTTAATGCTCGTCCGAGAACATGATAATGTTTGGACATAAAATGTTTTGTAACATATAATATGATCTTGATGCAAACATAAATTGAATTGTAACGAAATAAGCCGTATAGCGCAACATATACGTGTTTAAGTAGCTTGGAGCGCTATATACAGAGCGATAGATTATATATGGTGTTTTTGCTTGTTTTACAGAAATTAACATTTTACCATTTTTCCTTGGGCCCAATGATCCAGCCTACTTCTTTGATCGCTTACAAAACTGTGTGTCCCGCTGTTCGAATCCCGTCGGCAAAAGGTAAAATTAATAATAAAATAAAAAATCATAAAATTGAATAATTTCTAATACCCAATGTTGTATTACAGAAAAGGTGTAAGAACTAAAAAAATCCTCAAGTGGAAGTGAGAAAGATGTCGGGGATATACAATTTGTCAGAAACAAAATTTTGAGCATTCAGTGTCCGAAACCTATGTTGTTAGCAACCCTATATTAACCTGTTTATTTTCATAATTCATGATTGTAAATATATAAGTAAAAATAAATAAATTTTGAGCACAATATTGTTTGGAGAATTTTTTAAGCATATTAAATTTTTGGGTCAATGCTTCAAAACATATTTAGTATGGTCACATAATAACATATCTGTTTTTTGAAATAACATTATTGAATTTGGATGCAAAAAAACAAATGTTTGGAACTAGACTACCAAAACATATATGTTTAGACCAATATGTCTTTCAACATATTATATTATTGGTAGAGATCAACATGGATAAATGTGTAGGGCAATACCCAAAAAATAATATGCTGTAAGCAAAATATGTTTGGGAGTATATGTTTTTACAGAAGCGATTTTTTGTGAGGGTGTAGGCGTTGTTTTGCTTGGCTCCCCATAGTCCGAGAAACCAATCCCAATCAAAACATGTGACGGGTTCATTTCGAAAATGAAGAGGATGAACCATTGCGTAAGTGCGTTAAAAACCTAACCATAGCATAGGCGGGTAGGAGAAACATTTTGCCGCGAAACGACAAATACAAGTAATCTTGTCGGCAAAAAAGTTCCCTCTTTTACTGTTTCTGAGTGTTTTTCATGTCAATAAATTGCATGATTTTTCAAATTATTCAACATTGGAGTTTGAATAGAAATTCGTGTTAATTACTGTTAGGATACGCAAAGAAACAAGTATATACGGCACTAAGTTCGGCGAGCGCGAATCTTAAATACCCACCACCATGAACCAAATATTAGAGGTCCTTTGAAATTTCAGGGGGTTTGAGGACTTGAGAACACTCTCCCGAATAAATTAAGAATTTCCTAAATGAGTGACTAATCAATTCTGGATTTATAACAAACCATTTTTGTTTGAGTTTTAGAGGAATCATTAACATCCTTCGTAAGATTGTCAAGAAAATTATAAAATAACTCCTTGATTTGAAATCTAAATCTGTAGATTTTCACCCGAAAGTAAAATCTGGAAATTTAACATTGAGTTTCAAGGCCAATTTTCATGATCCAGTTCGTCTTCTATACCCTCGAAGAAGTGAAAGTCGGTCTATATGGAGGCATTACCAAAAGGACCGATAAAAACTTAATCCGATACACGTTTTGTGAGCCTAAAATATCAGAATTATTTACAATTTCAAGGCAAATCGATAAAAACTACGTTTCTAGAAACCCAAGGGAAGTTAAATCGTGAGATGGTTCTTATGGGGGCATACTAAAAATGGGACCGATATTCACCGTTTCGGCCACACTCTTTATGGCCCGGAAAATACCTCTAGATTTCCAATTTCAGCAAATTGTATAATAAACTAACGATTCTAGAAGCCCAAGAATAGAAATCGGGATATCGGTTATTGGTGCTATATCAAAATATGACGGTACTGCACCATTTGTGGCAAACCTCTTTTGGTCCTAAAAAGCTATAAATTTCCAATTTCAGGCAAAAATTGTATATAAACTACGGATTCTATAAACCAAGATGTAAAATCGGAGCACGTCTAATGGGGCTATAGCAAAACTTGGAACGATACGGACATTTCGCAGCACCTTTGGATGGTCCTCAAGTACCTCTAATTTTCAATTTCAGGCCAAAAATTGGGATAAAAAACTAACGGCTTCTAAACCCAAGACCACAAACGGGAAAAGGTCGGTTTATATGGGACCATACATAAAACATGGACCGATGCTCACAATTTTGGAACACCTCATTACGGTTCTAAGTACTCTCCGAATCCAATTTCAGGTAATTGGATAAAAAATTGCGGTTTTCTATAAGCACCAAGAAGTAAATCGGGAGGACTCGGCTCTATATGGGGGGCATACAAAAAATGGACCGATACCACAAGTTTTATGTCACACGTTATTTGTGGTCCTACAATAACCTCTAGATTTCCAATTTCAGGTAAATTGAATAAAAACTTGCGTTTTTTATTAAGCCCAAGAAAAAAACGAGAGACCGTCTATATGGGGGCTATAGCAGAAACTTGGAACGATTACGGACCATTTTGGCACACCTTTTTTGATGGTCCTCAAGTACCTCATAGATTTTCAATTTCAGGCAATGGAGTAAAAACTACGGCTTCCTATAAGCCCAAGACCACGAAATCGGGAGTTCGGTTTAATATGGGGACCATTCCAAAACATGGACGAGTCACACCATTCTTTGGCACACCTCATTACGTTCTAAAGTATCCTCTCGATATCCAATTTCAGGTAAATTGGATAAAAACTGCGATTCTATAAGCACAAGAGTAATTAATCGGGAGAATCGGTCCTATATGGGGGCATTCAAATAATATGACCGATACTCACCAATTTTTGCACACGTATTTGTGTCCACAAACCTCTAGATTTCCAAATTTCAGGTAAATTGAATAAAAACTGCGGTTTCTATAAGCCCAAGAATAAAATCGGGAGATCGGTCTATATGGGGGCTATACCAAAACATGAACCGATACTCACCATTTTGGCACACTCTTTATGGTCATAAAATAACCTCTAAGATATTTAAAATTTCAGGCAAATTGGATAAAAACTACAGATTTCTATAAGCCCAAGACCCCAAATCGGAGGGGGTCGTTTAGTATGGGGACATACCAAAACATGGACTCGATGCTCCACAATTTTTGGCACACCTCTTACGGTTCTAAGTAACTCTCGATATCACAATTTCAGGTAAATTGGATAAAAACTGCGGTTTTATAGCAACAAGAAGTAAAATCGTGAGATCGGTCTATATGGGGCTATACCAAAATATGGACCGATACTCACAATTTCGGCACGACTCTTTATGGCCCGAAAAACTCTAGATTCCAATTTCAGCAAAATGGGATAAAAACCTCGGATTCTAGAAGCCCAAGAAGTAAAATCCGGGATATCCTATATGGGGGCTATACAAACAATGAACAGAGTACTCACCATTTTTGGCACACCTCTTTATGGTCCATAAAATAAAAATTTTTGGTCATAAATTAAATTTCAGGCAATATTGGATAAAAACTACGATTTCTATAAGCCCAAGACCCCAATCGGGTGAGGTCGGTTATATGGGAACTAATATCAAAACCTGGACCGATATATGCCCATCTTCGCAACTTGAGCTGCCTCAGACAAAAAGACGAGTTTGTGCAAAAATTTCACACGATTGCTTCATTATTAAGACTGTAGCGGTGATTACAACAGACAGACAGACGGAACATAGTTATATTCGTTTTAGAATTCTCCCTGATCAATAAATATATACTAATATAGTCGGAATCCGATATTTCCGATGTGTTAACAAACGGAAGACAACTTATTTTACCCCCCGTCACCATTCTAACGTGGTGGTGGTATAGAAAATGTTCGCACTTATGACCTGTTGGTCCATTGTGATTCCTCATGGTTGTTTCTTTCCCTCCTTCCGACATCCTGCCAGGGGTCGGTCCCATCTCCTTTGCATTCTTCAAAAAAATAGCGGTTCTCTAAGTCTTGCCAATTCAGAAGAGCTTGATGAAGGAGAGTATCATCCTTTAAATATAAAGTCCTCCGTACTCGTATATACCTAGAGAAGAAAATGAAACCCAGTATCTTTTTTTTTTCTAAAAGATAATGCCGGGCACAGAGTGGTAGGAGTCCTTATGTAGGCCTCCCGGGTCTACAAAATGATCAATCGGACCATTAAGCCAATCCTTACCCATAACCTGCAAATGCCTCTCTATAACGCCAAAAAAAAATCCTGAGATTCATACTCTTGTCGTTCCCATATCAGTTTGGTCTACTCTTAACTCCACAGAGAAGTATTCGTTAGGTTTAGGTTAGGTGGCAGCCCGAAGTAATCGAGGCTCACTTCTTTCAGTCCATTGTGATACCAACATTGGGTGAAGCTTCTCTCTTATCAGCTGAGTGGGCTGCCCGTCCCATGTTAGCTACATTCGTTCCTTCGCACGATCATTTACGTTACGCTCGTAATATTGTTACGGAAGTTTGATAATTATAGATACTAAGTTTATTTAAATAGTTGCCGTTAATTTAAAATTTCAAATTGTAACGATAAAATTTTCGCTATCAACTTGTTTGGGAATCATCTATTCATTTTCTAATAGTTTTCCTGAATTTCTTTTATGATTCTTTTGTTTGCTTACCGAAATTAGATTCCTTCCTCTCCATCAATAGAATAGCAACGCCCTTTTGCTTTGATTTATTTCTGCATTCTCATTTCATCTCCATTTGTCCTATTGCATTATTATGTGTTGTTGTAGTAACTGCGAGCATAATATACTAGTGAGGTG
>PGFW01010488.1:17054-28173 GCA_003123925.1 Haematobia irritans | reverse complement strand
ATTATTGGGACACTTCGTCCGTCGACGTACTCTTGTATGTAATAACTAGCAATAACATCGAGCAGCCGGTCTTGCACCAAAACAACCAAAACAATTTGAGATTGCGACAACCAATGGCAGAGTTGCGTCAACACATATTACCATGCAGTTGCAATTGCCAAATGTTAGTTGTGCTTACAGATAGCATTGATAATTATTTTCTTTGATATCATTGATAGTTGAGTGAACCTCCTAATTTGGTTGGTGTGTATATACCTTTCTTGGTCCTATAATTTTAGGTCATTTATGCGCCTTTATTAGACTATTTCAGTTCATTCCGGCGTACGGCAATGGTCGCCCAACCTTAGTCAAAACTGCGGCGAACGCTCGACCAAGTCTTCCAGCCTCTAATAGCAGCTTACCAGCCTTTCCCCGGACCTTCAAACCAATTTACTTCCATTTGCTGCAACTAGCAAATGTTTTTATTCAAAATATGAGCTAGATTATTGTGTTTGACAAAGGAAACTGTGACTGTAAAGCACGCAATACGACTACTCTATTATATTGAGCAATGCGTTAATCTTTCGCGCTATTTATTTAAGACTTTGTGGCCGAACACAACTACAGACACATAGTCAGTCTGCTTATGCGAGACATCCAACTCTATAGAAGGTAACGCCAATAGTATTACGTCGGTTCTTTTTGTAAGAACTTTCTTCAGGAACAGTTAATGAAAATATTGAAATAACTTAAAACAAATAGTCATCTAATACTCACACACATAATGGACTTTCAATAACTACACGCTCCCAAAACCAAAACAATCGCTTCTGTAACCATATATTACTCCCCATAACACTATCTGCTCAAGCATATCATATTATTTTGGGTATTTTTGCTCCAAACATTTATCATGGTTTTGATCTCTTCCCAACTACTATAATATGTTTTTGCAAAGCATATTTGGTCCTTAAAAAACAATATATGTTGGTAGCTCTAAGTTCCAAAACATTTTATATTTTTGCAATCCAATTCAATAATGTTGTCTTCCACAAAAACAATATCGTTAGTTATCGTGAACATGATAACTATGTTTAGTGAAGCATTTTGCCACCCAAAACCATACTATCTAATATCCGTTAAAAAAAATTCTGGCCAAACAATATTGTGCTACAAAATTTTTATTTATTTATTTATATTTTCACAGATCTTAGTGAAATGAATTATTGCAAAATTAAAACAGTATATAGGTCGCTAACAGACATAGGTTTTCGGACACTCGATGGCTCAAAATCTTTTGTTTCTGCGCCTAATTGTATATTCCCCTCACATCTTTCTCACTTCACGATAGATTTTTAGGTTGCCGGGAAAAATTAATAATAATTCCTAACTAGCATATGGAATATAGCCAAGATGACAGATATATCCATAGTACGACAAATTTTATAGTCATAAAACATATAGTTAAGTACAATCAATCAAATAATTTTGTCCTGCTTGTTTGACCGTAATGAGTTCGTAATGATTTTCTAAATTAGGTTTCAAATATTGGTTTTCAAAATAATGCAATTGCACATCCACCTAAATCTTCCAAATTATTAATACGCATGCGACCTAATTACAATATTCAACAATTCATCTTTATTGGTACTATACAGATGTACTTTTCTAAGGCATACAAATTGTAATGGAGAGTAAAAACGAAAGTAAAAAATATGTAAATTGGTGTAGAAGAAATTAATTTTGCGGATTTGAAAAACCTATTCCCAATGAGGCATGGTGCGCATAGCCCCCGGAAATATAAAAGATAAAAGAGGTGGTAAACTGACTGAAAAATAATGTTCCAACAAATGTTGGCATAAATATGTTCTCAGACTGTCATTAGACTCTGTGTTCTTTCCTTGACATCTATTTCAGATGTGATAGAATTTCTTCCTGGACTGTTTTAATATTCAACTCCTTGTGCAAACGTTTGTTCGTTATGTAGTGTGGTACTCCAGCGATTTTACGCTGCTATGCTTTTGATTAAAATTGTTCTAGTATTTTGATTGTTGTATAAAAAACGGTTCCCCATACGTACGTCCAGAAATAGGTTTGATTACACATTTATTTATTAATTTATTTATTTATTTATTCTCAATTCAAATCAATTGCAAGCCGAGATCCTTTTAATTTTAATAGTGTGTCCATTTTAATTATCTATTTGGTTCATCTGTACTGAAGGATAGCATCCTTGTTTGAGAGTAAAAGTAACATGGGTCCATTTGGATTCATTTGTTTTTATGCGCCAGCTACACAGTGTATTCAGATAATTTTGTAACAAGTGGCTTCCTTTCTCATACTACATGAGAAGGCTGTTATGACGGCGAATATCCGACGTGAGAAAACCAAACAAATATGACCCATACTAAGCTAAAACCGCGCACGATATATCGATGTCTTCATTCCAGAGTACGCTAAGTCAACTTAGCATGTTTTGACGGAGTTCGTTTTTTTTTTTTTTTCTTTTTGTATTCGGATTGTGCGACTTGAAGGCCGTCAAAAGCTCAGATTTATCGGGACACTTCTATCAAAAGTTCTGGCTAATAATTGTACTTCGCCTGCGACTTAAAGTTTTAAAAAATTCAAAAAGGATAAGCATAGTTTAGGACTAGTTTACGAACTGTAAAAATATTTTTTCAAACTAAGTAAACATAGCTTTCTTTAGAATGATGACATATTATTTTTGCTATGATTTCTAAGTCTACTTAGATACTATGATACCATTATTGAGTGTCGCTATGTTACTTTGCATTTATTCCCCGAATTAAACAAAACATTCTCACCGCGTAGTGAACTTAGAACAGTTTAGATTGGAGCGACCGTTGTCAGCTATGAAGTGTTAGCTTTTTTGTGAATTTATAGAAATTTGATACGTTTGAGTATTGATACATTTGCCGTGAAATTGACTTTAATAAATATTAAAGTTATTCTCCTCAAAAATCGATTAGCTGAAATTAATTAAATTGGAAAACAACTTTTGTAGATAAAAAGAGTTACTACTGCAAATCGTTTAGGTAAGTACCGATTTACAAACAACAAAAAAATTAGTAACCACGAACACAAAATAATAAAAAACCGTCTTCGAGACGCCACGACAACTTTCTCTTTTTGTTAGCGGCTTCTTTTAAATTTCTTCGCAAAGATTGGTCAAACTTCTTATTTCCAAAAAAAACAATTTACAGAAATTTTATTTGTTCTGCAATAACAAAAATTCAAGGGTTTGATTCACAGTTAATTTAGTTTATATGTAACCACTGCTTCTTTAAGACTTTTATAAGACACATTTTGAAATTGTTAAAAACTTTAATTTTTTGGAAATCATCAGTACTAAAAAACCTGTTTGCGCGTGATTCGCTCCCTTTATGCCTTTATAAATATAACTGCTACTGCGTTGATGGTTCATTCAGCGATAATTAATCGTTTAATGACACGTAAACAGCCTCAGGCGAGTCGGAAGTAGTCCGCGGTCGATTCTCCGTCCAGCGCACTTGGTAAAGATTGTTAAAAGAAAAATATATATACGATATACATAATAGTTTTTTTCTACATTGTTTGTGTTACAGAAAAGCGTAGCTAAGAAACTTAAAAAACCTTCGTAAATGAAATAAAGATTTTGGGAAGTCTAGGCAATATCTAGAAAGAAAAAATTTCTGAGTATGTCTTTATGGAAATTTGTTGTGTTACCATCGGTGTAAAAAATCAACGTTCTATGAAAAGTATCCGCATGATGTTTTTCAAACAAACTTTCTCTACAATCAATGGCAAACCATATTTGTTGTCTAAAACTCTTCGCTCTTGGGCGAAAAGATTGATCGAAGTAGTTTATATACGAACCGAGATATGGACGCAATTTGTTTGAACACTGTGTCGTCCGCCTGGAAATATTAATTTTTTTATTGTAAAATTAAATTTATAACACTCTATATAACTGTTTTTGTAACATAGTTAATCATATCCCAAAAAAAAAAGAGGTTCCAAAAAAGTCGTTTGGATCCCCAATCTGTGATCCGGAAGTAGTGCAAACTTGGATCATCTCCAATGAATTTTACATGGGCTTGTCATACCGGACTTAAGCACTTCATTTTTGATCCTTTGCATTGCTTTAGAAGTTGTGCCCTGGAAGTTAATTTGAATGAAGAAATTTAAAAAGCGAAAAAAATTCTTTTTTCAACCAATTTCATTTTTTCAACCATATTTTCTATTACACAATTATTTTCCTATATCTTAATTTTTACCAAGTTGAAAAACTTTTTTCGGTCCGACAGGGTTAACCTGTGTTTGATGCCCTATAACAATAACGCCTTAGCCACACGTTCGAAGGCTCAATCAAATATTGTGATATGATCGTATACGACACCATGGAATAACACTACTTAATTGCTTCTCGAGATGATCTTTATTAGTATGAACGAAAAAATAAGAAACGCAGGTTCAAATCTCATCAGCGGCAATTTTTTTTATCAAATATTTTTCTAAAAATTTGCAAAAAAAAAGAACTTCCATGGAAGCGGAAAATTCAAAAGGCACAGGTTCAAATCTCAGCGGGGATGAAATTTATTTTTTTACTTTTTTATTATTTTTTTTATTTTTTTGTAAAATTTAATTGTCCAAAATTTGCACTTAAAATAGCCTGATTGCGTACTTTCCAATACTTTTCCGCAAGGACTGCATCGGAAGCAGAAAAAAATCATTGGTTCAAATCCCAGCGGGGATGAAATTTATTTTTTTTTTACTTTTTTATTAATTTTCTGATTTATTGTAAAGTTTAAATTGCTCCAAAATTTCCACTTAAAAATAGCCTGATTGCTACTTTCCAAATACTTGAGTCCGCTAACGGACTGCATCGGGAAGTAGAGAAAACAAATCATTTGGGGGCATCCCAGATGCGCTTAGAAAAAAAATGTTTGTGGACCCTTGGACGTCCAAAAGGACTTTCATCGGAAATTGAAAAAAAATCAGTGGGGAATTCTGGGACTGGGTTTTAAAAAAATGCTTGTCGGAACAACTTTCCGCGATGCTGAGTAACCCAGCAAAAAAAGTTGGAAGTTCTATCCAAAGGCAACTACTTTAAAAGCACTTCCAGAAGATTGCACTCCATATTGTCTTTATTATTAACTACCCAGGAAGTTCTTTTTAATTTCAATTTTTTTTATTAACTAGGTTTTTTTCATATTTTTAATGGTCAATTTAACTTTTTTGTTTCAAAATTAGAGTTAAAAACAGAGTAAGAATTCATAAAAGGTACAAATCATTTAAAATTTTTGTCGGAAAAAAATCCTAAATCCAATCTGAAAAATTGTGAATTTTTGAAAATATTTGAGGTCAAACGTTTCCGACAAGCGTCAGAATCAATAAAATTATAAACATATTTATTTGATCAAAATATCACAGAATTTTTTATTTATATCCAAAAACATTGAATTAAGGATCACACCTAAAAGTGATGCAAATTCAGTGCAACGGATCTATTATCACTATTTGAAGGGACGCTCAAAATAAACCCAGCCAACTGCACTCAAATCGATGATTTGACGGTGGCATTTGTGAACATTTGCTTTGGGATATTCCCCATCAAGTTATAATGAAATCTGCAACAAATATGTATAATTTTATGACTTTTTTTTACTGCTTTAGTTTTCACTTCAGTGAAAATTAGCGGTTACACTCGAACTTAATACCCACCTTATCGTGTAAACCTTTTTTCGGATGGTTCAAGAGTGGTTCACTTTTGGGTTTAGTGAATTGCCTGAATTTATTTGAATAATTGGTTGATAGTTTTGCTGCAAGTAGAGGTTGCTGATGCGCCCATCCAACCATTTTGCAGTCTATAGGGCTTTGCCCAAATAAATTTGACAAACATTCTTTTTTTGCTCTGTTGGTTAAGCTACACTTGTAGTTTAGTCAATGCATGGTTTTAAGCTGAAATCAAAAACAACAACAACTATTTGGAATTCGTACATTCCAAAAAAAAATCTACAATATGTATGATTTTAACACCGAAAAAAATAGTTTCTATCTTATACGGGTTTTGAGAAATTCAAAATAAACTTTCAACCCGTCTCCTGTAAAATTCACTTTTTAGACTTAGCGCACTCTGGAATGTAGACATCGATATGATAGTGTTTTTAAACTATCAGAAATCATTCCTGCTATCTGTGCTTAATAGTCGAGTTTGCTAAAAACTATTGGTGTGACATATAACAACTCCTACATTAGATGTCACGACGTGGAAGAAAATGAATCAATTAACTATCTAAATAAATAGCTAAAATGTTACCATAAGTAGCCTGTTATTCTTTATGGAACAATCAGATTGGTTAAATAGAAGAAAATTATCGGGTGGATTCAACGGTTAATCTGCGAAATCTGCCAACAAACTTAGCTTCGTTTGGCTAAGGTAGTTGAATTTCGCTCATATGAAGAATCCCACTGCTATTTTATTTTAAACGCAATGATAACACAATTTCTATTTGTAGCTTAAATGCGGTTCACAATCGCATTTAACCAGAAATACCTGAGAGATGTTTCCGAACTTCCTCTGGACGCGTTTTTCACGGTATCTTCAATTGCAAGTATGTCCTTGTCATCATACATAACCTTAATCAGATTCTTGTCTCATAGGCATTATTATTATTCATTCAAATTTGCGATTTTTTCTTTATTGTGGTTAATATTGTTAAGGCTATGATTGTTCTTGAGAGTGCGTGTGTAACAGGAGTTTTTTCGTGAGTACGAATTGTGCCTGAGTGGAGGTTCATATGTTAGTTTATAGTTTTTGGCGTTTGGTTGAAACTGGGATTCAACTCACGACCCTTTTTATGGTGATTTGGCACAAAAGAAAATGCATTCATTCCGCCTCAAAAGTGAGAGTATAATTTTATTCAAAAGGATTTTTGCAGATTTACAATGCAATCTAATTATTAATGTAATTGCGGGTACAAGAGGAGCTTCCAATTCTTTGTATAGGAGCTAATTTGACGAACAAAGAATTAAAAATCAAAAATGAATCATAATACCATTAAAATGCAATCCGAGAAATTTCCTTTGTTTTTCTTTTTGCCAGGTAATGTTACTATGTTAGGTTAGGTTAGGTGGCAGCCCTATGCATCAGGCACACTTAGACTACAGTCCATTGTGATACCACATTGGTGAACTTATGTTACTATGACATGTAATTTAATATTTGATTAGGAACTCCTGTCTTTATTGGCTGATGTATGATTTTGTCTTTTTCGGGATACGAATAATCTAGGATAGAGAGACAGCTGTTCCTTAATTTTATACAATTTGTAACGCCCACGCTCCCGTCAATTTTTGTTTCCATGTTCATGCAAGCTACAAACACCGCAAATGAAGACAGTGAAGACAAGCAAATATTTTTCTGCAACTCCTGCATAGTTGCTGAGTTCTTGTTGAATAATATTGTGCACTGTGGTCACTATGAGCCTAGGTTTTAATACCAACATCAAAATTTTAAGAATTGGGTAGAATATGAACATTATTTAACATTATATCTAAGTATCCTTTTTTCAGAAAAAAATTCAAACTTTTGCATAACGTTGTTTAAATTTCATAAATTTAGCTTGGACCGTAAGTCACATAAACTATCATTATCTTTCAACAACACAGGAAAAAATATAGCTAGCATTTTTGGCGAGACATGGATGGAAATCCCCCTTTCAATTTAGCTTACCACCAATGACTTCAGATGGTATCGAAAATGTAGACCAGCTACAGAATGATTGGGTATGACATAGGTGGGTGTAATATAGAGGTACCGTCCGACCTTCCTTACATATTTTTCAGTAATACTGGGATCACGGCCAGGTGTTAAATGGATTTGATGACGTTGTTCTGTTGGTGTATTTGCAATGAAAATATGCGATGCAGTTTTATTTATTTATTTATTAATCTGCACAACAAGACTTACGACTGATATATAATGTACAGGAATTTTAGTTAAAATGTTTTTCCTCTTATTAAATTTAGTGAAAAGTTACATTAGATTCAAATAAATAAAGAAAAGCAAAAATCCTAAAATATAGAAAATAAGAGAAATATAATAATTTAAAAAAGAGAAAAAAGAGAAAAACTAATAATGAAATTAATGTATTTCATTCAAGGCAAAAGGAAAATAGGCCAACCGAAAAGAAAAGAAGGGATTTGCCGCCTTTTTTTTTAAGAGAAAAATTCAAAAGCACTAATTTGGTGCTAAAAGCACCAAATTGGCAACACTGCTCCCATCTTCTGTAATCTATAATCTTTGGTCGTATACGCGTTTGGTTCGAGTATGAAACTAACACCGTAAATGGTTTGATCAAAGATTATAGATTACAGAAGATGGGAGATTGGTTACTGAGCACATCAAACCATTTACCCACATTAGTTTAATACTCGAACCAAACGCGTATACGACAAGTATTGACATAGCATTAAAATGCAAATAAAAAGAAATTAAGAGCACGAAATAAATTTCCATAAAGGGGAAAATGTAATTTTTTTTTGTTGTTGCCTAAAATTTAACATTGTTTCATTAAGAAAATTAAATTTTTCATTTAAAAAATAAAAACGAAGAACAACTCAAAGATTGCAAACATGTATTAAACTAATTTGGTATGACGCAAGCCAATCTTCCATCTTCCTCAAATCTATAATCTTTGGGTTTGATCTCCTCAGTAGCCAATTTCCCATCTTTCTAGAGTCTATTATCTTTGGTATGTATATCCACAGCCACTGAGAAAATTACACGCACAAAAAAACAACTGGTACTAGAAAGCAAAGCATACTTGTTGTTATTGTAAACTAACACAAACTATTTAGCAGACAAATAACCCAATGAGAATAAGTACAATATAGATTAATTACACGGAGAATCAACCAATTGATTGAACTATTTCAACAAACTAATCACTAATCTGAATAATTTAAAATACACCGGCACAAATTAAACTTTTCTTTCCAAGCAAAAAACACAAAAAACTTTTCAAAAATTAATAGCACTAAGAAAACACAACTAAAGCACAACAGTGTTGCCAATATTTTGATACCGTCTCATCCGGCGACCGCTCGTTCCCTAACCTACAAGTGGCCCATCCTGCGCCTAAGTAAATATCTTATAATTGTTTTTTGTTTTACAATATATAAAGTAGTACGATAATCCGTAAACTAATTTTTGATATAGACCTTATGATGGTAGCTCAAGGTATCCAGCAGAAATTTATCCTCTCTAATTAATGTAGGTGTAATTTTTAAGTGATCGATATTTTCTCAATACGCTTTCAAACATAGTAGGGCACGTCTTTCGACTGCAGCAATATTTTATCTTTAATCTAATGTAGGTTAGGTTAAAGTGACAGCCCGATTAAGTTTCAGGCTCACTTAGACTATTCAGTCCATCGTGATACCACATTAACTAAAAGTACCTATTACATATGGGCACTTCTAGTTTTAACCGCAGAACCTTTTCTATTATTTTTTTGTTTGTTGAACCAACCAGATTGTTCCAAAAACATTAGCAGACTGCTTATGTTAACGTTTTCCAGGTCCGCCAGTAATCTAAAGCTATATGCCCCTAAAATTTGCTTACGCCTTACACAAAATGCAGGACACTCACACAAGAGATGTTGAATTGATTCCTTTTCCTCCGCATCATGACAGCTCATACAATAGTCATTATACTTCGCGTCTATAGTTTTTGCAAAATCGCCTATCAGGCAGCAACCCGTTATAGCAGATATCAGGAGTCTCGACAACCTAGTGTTGAAATTGGGCCATATTTGCTTGGTATCGTAAAACCCTTGCAATTCTCCCATCGAACATTTGCATTCATTAATCTAATATAGAATCGGGCTGTACTTATTGATAGGACCGAACTCGAAAATGTGATATCAAAAAAGACTTTGATCTATTTTTGCAATCTTGTCAGCTTTAATATTGATGAACGTCATTGCCGACATGAACGACATTGTATAAACGATTCAAAATGAATTTAGTTAGGATAGCTATTTTGGTTGCTGGATACTACAGACACATTACACATTCCGCAGGATGAACCCTCGCATCAGAAACCTTTTAGAGAAGCTTTGAAATATTCAGGAATGTCACCGATATTGCCTCGCGTTTTCATTTGTGCAATTTTTATTATTATATAATAAATATTCACAGTGATTTCTACGAAGCTCAAATGAATCCATTTAATCTATACTCGACAATTTCTACGCTAACACGCTTTGATTGCACTATTGGACATACAAAATAATACAATGACAAATGATGGTATCCATCCATCCATCTAATCGACAATGAGAGCTGGTAATAGGATTCACAATGGCAAATTACATTAGGTCCCAATTAACAATTTAACTTAGCGAACACTTACATGCCTCCATCCACTTCATCCACCCACCCACATTATTGCTAACCAAACATCAAACACAAGTGAATAAAACGATACCCAACTAGAAGCAGAGCGAGACATCCACATTTTCCACTTTGCATGAGAAGGTCAATGAACTTGCGCTATGAAACAATTTGAAATGGTTGTGTATTTGTCAATTCCACAAATGTCTGTTGACGATTACTGTTGGATGAAAAACAATGTAAACTGAACGCAACGTCAGTGGGAGCGTTCGATTCCAATAGTGACTATACACAGTTGTACAGTGGAAAAATCTACGTAAGTTTTTCGGCGGTGCATAACTCGCCTCTCAGTAATGCTGACGACTTTTCTGTGTATTTCTTTTCAAAGTAGTTTCACCATAAGTAAGGAGATTTATTATGGATACCTTCTACGTATAATATTAGGAAAACCAAAAGATGACCACAGAAAATGTTAAAACGTTAAACTTAAACTATCTGACAACTTTTGTTCCTTCATAGGGTTATTTATACGCGTGAACTAGTGTACTTACATGAGAGCCTTCGCTTTATAAGATCCGACATGGGTAGGAAATTAATTCCTGTGCGGCATCGAAGTCTGATTGCAACATTTCTTCGCTCATGCGATAAGTATCTGGACATTACAGTTCAAAAATATGTTATTTTCTCACTATTCAAATCTAGTATCTAACTAGATCTTTATACAGCCTTATTTGTTCCA
>PGFW01010462.1:8106-21330 GCA_003123925.1 Haematobia irritans | reverse complement strand
TTTACCATGCGTATTATATTTGTTAATCTCTGGTACTTACTAAAAATATAAATTAAGAAAAAAAAAAGAATTATTTAAGAAGGATTTACAAATGTGGCAACTTTTTTTATAATAGTGTCCATAAAATAAAATGAAATTTAGAAAATTTGGAATTTAGTTTTTTCTTAGTGTTAGGGTCTTAATGTAGAAGGAATAAATCATAGTTGAGAAAATCAACCAGTAGAACTGTAACGCCAGAATGTAAGAAAATGCAATTTATGTTTACGACCTTTTTAAAATTATGAAAAGTCGCCTTCCGATCGTGGATTTTTTTTAAAATTTTCGATTTTTTTGAGTTTCAACTTTTTCCATTAATGGAAATTTGTCGAAATTTTAATATCTTTAATTTTAATTGGCTATAGAAAATTTTCGGTAAAAATTTATTTCTTATATGAAAAATTTCATCAAAGTTATCCTACACGAAAACTCGTTGAAAGTTTATTTCTGTTGAGAAAATTCGTCCCGCGAAATGTGCTGGTATACAAGAATTGTTGTCGAAATTTTAGGTTTTCTAAAGAAATGTGTCGACGAAATAGTTTTTTTTTGCTTTTTTTTTTTTTTTCCTAAGAACTTTCGGTAAAATTTATTTCCATAGGATTTGATCGCACATTATAGTTTTATAGAAATTTCATCGAAATTTTATTTCCAGAAAATGAATTGTTTCTATTAGAAAATTTCGTTTAAAATTATATTTCGGTAAAATTTTATTCTGCTAAGAAATTTTAGAAATTTTATTTAAAGAAATTATAGAAATTGTATTTAAATAGAAAATTTTTTATAGAACTTTCCTCTTCATAACATTTTATTTTTGTAGAAAATTCTATAGAATTTTTTCTGTAGAAAATTAGTCAAATTTATTTATTAGAAAAGTCATTGTTCCCATTAAAATTTCATCGAATTTTTATTTTTATAGAAAAAATTTCATGTAAATTGTATTTCTAACCGAATAATTCGTCGAAATTTTGTTTCTAAAATTTTCTAAATGATTTTCTCAATTTTTTTTTTTTCTATAGAAAATTTCGACGAAATTTTATTTCTATAGAAAATTTTTGTCATACTTTAAATTTCTACAGAAAAATTGTTGAAATCTTTGATTTCTTTAGAAAATGTTTGTCTTAATTTGACTTCTATAGAAATTTCACCATCCGAAATTTTATTTCTAAAGAAATTCGACGATATTGTTTTTTCTATAGAAATTTCGATAAAATTTTTATTTGCCATAGAAGATTTGATCGAAATTTTTATTTCTAAGAAAATTCTATACGAAATTTTTATTTCTGCTGGTTAAGCTACCTTTTTAGTTTGTCACTGCATGGTTTTAAGCTGAAGATCAAACACAATAATAATGATTGAAGAGAAACCAACAATAACAAACGAAACGACAATTGAATTATTTCTGATAAAAAATTTTATCGAAAAATTTATTCCTAAAGAAAATAACGACAAAATATATTTCAAATAGAGAGATTTCGGTAAATTATTTCTGTAGGATAATTTTATAGAAATTTTATTTATTTTTCGATTTTTACGAGTTTTCTGAATGTTATTTTTTTCTATAGAAAATTTTGTCAATACTTATTTCTAGAGAAAAAATTCGGTGAAATTTATTTCGTTAAGAAAACTTTCGCCGTAATTTGACTTCTGTAGAAAATTTCATCGAAATCTTATTTCTAAAGAAATTGTCGACGCATATTGGTTTTTTTTTAATATAAAATTTTTCGATAAAATTGTTTTTCAATAGAAGATTTAATCGATTTTATTTCTAAAAAAATTTCAACGGAATTTTATTCCTATTGAAAATTTTCGTCGACATTTTATGTCTAATAGAATTTTCATCGAAATTTTATTTCTAAAGAAAATATCGACAATATATATTTCAATGAGAAATATTTCGATAACATTTATTTCTGTAGATAATTTTATAGGAAATTTTTTTAAAAGACATAATAAAAATTTATTTAAATAGAAAATTTTATAGAAATTTTACTTCCCATAGAAAAGTTCATTAAAATTTAAATTTTATTTTTTTTGAAAAATTTTATTGTTTTTTCGAAGGAAAATTATAGAAAATGGTTTTCTATAGAAAAATTTTGTCAAAAATTATATTTCCGATAGAAAGTTCGCCGAAATTTTATTTCTATTAGAAAATTTCTTCGTATTAATTTCTTTAAAAAAAACTTTCGACGAAATTTCATTTCTATAGAAAATTTCTTCGCATTTTATTTACAATAGAAAATGGCGAAACGAAATTTTTATTTTTGTAGAAAACTTCGACGAACTTTATTTCTATAGAAAAGTTCGTTTTTTGTGACGAGATAATTTGACTGCATCTATTGAAGAGGTCTGCTTTACCACCTGCCACTAGATACAATTATTGTAAACTGAATGGATGCTGGATGAAAATATTAGTTAGCAAAATAAAATCCCCCTATTGAGACATACGCTGACTTCGAAATATTATTTCTATAGAAACTTTAGACGAAATTTTATTTTCTATTGAAAATGTCAAAAAATTTTCCTTCTAACGAATATTGCGATGAAATGTTATTGTTTTAGAAAATTCGTCCAAATGTTCATTTTATAAAAATTTCGGTCAAAATTTTAATTTCTACAGAAAAATCATTAAAATTTTATTTCGTTAAAACTTTTCGTCGAATTTGGCTTCTATAGAAAATTTCCGTCTAAGTTTTTATTTCTAAGGAATTGTCGACGATTATTGTTTTCATATAGCAAAATTTTGAAAGAAAAAAAAAAATTATTCCATATGAAGATTTGATTCGAAACTTTATTCGTAACGAAAATTTCAATGAATGTTAATTTCTATTGAAAATTTCGCGATAATGTATTCTATAAAGAAATTAATTTGTGTTCTAAAGAAAATGGTCGACAAAAATATTTTTCTATAGAAAATTTCATCGAAATTATTTCTTAAAGAAAATATCGACAAAATTATATTTCAATAGAAAATTTCGGTAACATTTTATTTCTGGTAGATAATTGTTATAGAAATTATTTAATAGGAAATTTTATATAAATTTTATTTTCATAGAAATGTCACTATAATTTTATTTTGGTAGAAAAATTTATAGAAAATGTTCTTCTAATAAGCAAGTTTTGTCAAAAATTATATTTCCATAAGACAATTTATAGAAATTTTATTTAAGGTAGAAAAATTCGCGCCGAAATTTTAATTTTCTATAGAAAATTCGAACGAAATTTTATTTCTACAGAAAATTTCTTTGTAATTTTATTTTATGAACATTTCAATCGCATTTTATTTTATAGAAAATTGGCCGACAAAATTATTATTTTGTAGAAAACTTCGAGGAACTTTTAATTTCTATAGAAAAAATTATTTTATGTAATAATTAGGCCTGCTCTATTAAGGAGGTCTGACTTCATCTACACCTGCCACTGATACAATCTATTTAAATGAAATGGATGGTTGGATGAAATATTCGTAGCAAAATATCCCCACTATATGAGACAACTGTCTTCGAACTATTATTTCTATGAAAATTAGACGTAATTTTTATTGTTTATTGAAAATTTCAACAAAATTTTACTTCTATAGAATATCGACAAAATTTTATTTCGCTATAGAAAATTTCGTCAAAAATTATTTTATTTCTTACAGAAAAACTTTATTGAAATGTTATTTTTTAGAAACTATCGTCGAATTTGACTTCTTAAGAAATCTGCGTCTAGTTTTATTTCTAAAGAAATTGCTCGACGGATATTGTTTTTTTATGAGAAAGAATTGTTTTTGTATCTACGAATTAGTTCTTCTATAGAAATCGAATTAAAATTTTAATTTCCTATAGAAAATTTTATCGAAATTTATTTCTTAGAAATTTTAATTTGAATAGAAAATTCGCAAAATTTTATTTCTATACGAAAATTTTATAGAATTTATTTATATAGAAAATTTTATAGAAATGGTATTTAAATAGAAAATTTTATAGAAATTTTATTTCCATACAAAAGTGAATAAAATTTATTTTGTAGACATTTATAGATTTTTTTTCGAATGAAAATTTCATCAACATTTTATTTTTAAAGAAATTTCGTCAAAATTAGATTTCAAATAAAAGGTCTCGGTAGTTTATTTCTGTAGAAAATTTTATAGAAATTTTATTTCCATAGAAAATGACAATAAAAATTTTATTTTTGTAGAAAATTTTATAGAAATATTATTAAAGTAGAAAATTTCGACGAAATTTTATTTCTACGGAAAATTTTATTTCTATAGAAAATTTTATCGAAATTTTAATTTAGTAGAAAATTTCGGCAAAATTTTATTTCTATAGAAAATTTTATAAAAATTTTATTTAAATAGAAAATTTTATAGAAATTGTATTTAAATAGAACATTTTATAGAAATGTTATTTCCATACAAACATTTTATAGAAATGTTATTTCCGTACAAAATGTGAATAAAATTTTATTTTTGTAGAAAATTTTATAAATTTTTTTCGATAGAAAATTTCATCAAAATTTTATTTTTATAGAAAATTTCGTCAAAATTATATTTCAATAGAAAGTTTCGGTAAAATTTTATTTAAATAGAAAATTTTATAGAAATTTTATTTCCATAGAAAATGTCCATAAAATTTTATTTTTGTAGAAAATTTTATAGGAATATTATTAAAGTAGAAAATTTCGACGAAATTTTATTTCTATAGAAAAGTTCATTTTTATAGAAAATTACATCAAATTTTTCATATCTAAAAAATTTTTTTGTCAAAATTTTCTTTAAGAATTTGGACTTGGACTTTCCACATTAAAAATTTCATTAAAGGCCAATTGGTAGATTTTGGCCAACACTAGGTTAGGTGGCAGCCCGATGTATCAAGCTCACTTAGACTATTCGGTCCATTGTGATACCAAAGTGGTGAACTTCTCTCTTATCAGTGAGTACTGCTCGATTCCATGATAAGCTCAATAGCAAGGGACATCCTTTTTATAGCCAAGTCCGAATGGCCTCCCACATTGCAGTGAAACCACTTAGAGAAGCTTTGAAACACTCAGAAATGTTACCAGCATTACTGAGGTGGTATAATCCACCGGTGAAAAACTTCTTGGTGTTCGGTCGAAGCAGGAATCGAACCCACGACTTTGTGTATGCAAGGTGGACATGCTTACCATTGCACCACGGTGGCTCCCTGGCCAACACTAATAGTCTTGACAATCGACTTGAGTGCATTTGTAAAAATATCAGTTTAAAGATTTGGATAGGTCAACTTTTCGATCTTTAGACTTATTTAAAAATTGGAAAATATCAATCTTTTCAAAATAAATTAAGGCATTAAGGCACTCACAGCTAAAGATTTTTAAATAGAATTAAAAAATTAACATTTCAATTTTTAGAATATTTTAAAATTTAGAAAAGTCGAATTTTTTATCTTAAAATCAAAAATTTGGAAATTTTGACTTTTCGAATTTTAGACGTTTTAAAAATTTTTAAAAATTGACTTTTAAAATTCCGTCCAAATCCGATTGGTCGGTTTTGGCATACAACCAATAGTCAATTTCAAAGTGAGTGCATTTGCAAAATGTCGCATTCGTAGAAGTCGACATTACGACATTTCGATCTTCAACTTTTTGAATTTTCTATTTTACAAAATCTGAAAAAATCAACTTTTCGAATTTTAGACTTAAACAAATAATTGAAATCGACTCTTCGCCATTTTAAAAATGTTGAGTTTTTTTTTTAAATTTAACTGTCAATTTTCATGTAGCTCCGTTAGGCTTTAATTGCAGTTAACAAGAATTAAATTTCAAATATATTCTCCTCAGGTTAACTTTAACCGAAAATTTAAGCAGTTTAGTTCTTAACTGGCATATGGAATATAGAGGCAAAGGACAGATATGTTCATAGTGCGATTTAAAACTTAAAACTTTTCCCGTAGCCTTCTAGACTGTGTTTAAGAAGATCAGTTCTCCTGTCCATCTGTCCCCGTCGTCCATCTATGTATTCTTGTCTAGTATGCATAAAATGGTATTCTAATAATTTTTCATAAAAATTTAATGACAGAAAAGTTCAATACTAAATAAATTTAAATCGTTTTAGGCAATGTTTATTTATTATTATTTATTATGACCATAAAATTTGGTTATTCCCAACTTGTCGTCACAACAAGCCTTACTCAATAACAATTGACTTGAGCTGTTTTCTAATTAAATAATTTTTCTGATTAAGGGAAATCGTCATGATGATATTTCAATAATAACGAAAATGAAAATAAAAGTGGAAATAATTTCTGGTGTTGGTTGGTTTTTGTTCAATAAAGTTATGGAAAAGGTCGCAGCTACCGAAGAAATGTCACACAACACCAGTCCCATACAGTGTCTGTGACATTGGTTTAATGTCTTAATTTGGCTAATTTAACTTTCACACTTAGCCGCAGTCAACCAAACCTATTAGAGCCGATTTATGATGGCTGTCAAGCTAGAAACTGATAGTATTTTCTAATATTAAACAAAAAAAAACGAAACTTTATTTGGTGAAAAATACTATGATACTAATAGGAAAGAAATTTTGTTGGAATCCTGTCCCTCGTCTTGTCAAATGTTACCCAACTGAAATATTAAAATTGACCAACTGTTACTCTGTGTGATGATATTCAATGAGAGGGCCCTGTTGCAAAGTTGCTATGTTGTAAGATGCAAAACTATCAATCAAATTGAGACAACTTATAAAGACACAGAGAAAAAATTATGCAAAATATTCCGGAAAATTTGTCATTTGTTTTGTAAATGAATGACATTTAAGATGGCTTGCGAAAATATCCCATTTCAAATTAGAAAAACAATTCGTACAACTGCAAATGGAAAATAATACTGCGACAGATGATCATCTATTAGCCAATGCTACTTTGGCCAAATATGCAAATTTCCATTACAATAAACGTTAGACAAAAACAAAAAAACAATGCAAAGAAAAATACAGCATTTTAAAGATGACAAATATTTTAGCAAACAAGATTGACTTGACAATTGTGCCACACTTTCAGCACGTCCGTCCGTCCGTCCGTCCATCCGTCACTCATTCATTCACGCATTCAGCGGCGCCTATTCAAATTTGCCAATTCCATGAAACAATAGTGGTGGAGATGATGGTGATTATTATCAACAATCTTCCTCCCATCAATGGCCTAGCGATATGAATATCTCGGTTTAAATGTAGCAATCCAGTGTCAGTCATCTATGCGAATATTTGTCTGATATGTGATGAGATAATTTGACTGCATCTATTGAAGGAGGTCTGCCTTCTACACCTGGTACTGATACGTTGTATTTAAATGAATGGATGATGGCTATTGCCGACAACTGTCTTCCAAAATATTATTTCTATGGAAAATTTCGACAAAATTTTACTTCTATAGAAAATTGCGTCAAAATTTTATAGCTATAGAAAATTTTGTTACTATAGAAATTTTTATTGAAATTTTTATTTCTATAGAAAATATCGAATCAGAATTTTACTTGATATGAAAATTTTTGACAAAAATATTATTTCTGTAGAAAATTTCACAGAATTTATAGTTCTATCAGAGAAAATTGCATCAAAATTTGTAGTTTTATGAAAAAAATTCAAATTTAAGGATATTTTGTCAGTATTTGTTTTACGTAGAATTTTTATGAGCATGAAATTTCGACGAAATTTTATTTCTATAAGAATTTCATCAAAATTATATTTCTAAAGAAAATTTCACTTAAGTTTTATTTCTATTGAAATTTTCGACAACATTTTATTTCTAATGAAAATTTTATCAAAAATTTATTTCTATAGAAAATCTTGTCAAAATTTTATTTCTATGGAAAATTTTGTCAAAATTGTATTTCTATCGAAATTTTTGTCAAAATTTTATTTCTATAGAACATTTTGTCAAAATTTTATTTCTATAGAAAATTTTGTCAAAATTTTATTTCTATAGAAAATTTTGTCAAATTTTATTTCTATAGAAAATTTTGTCAAAATTTTACTACTATAGGAAATTTTGTCAAAATTGTATTTCTATACGAAATTTTTGTCGAAATTGTTTCTATAAATTGTTTGTGAAAATTTTTTCTATAGAATATTTCGTCAGAACTTATGCATGAAAATTTTGAAAATTTTGTTCTATAGCACTTTATAATATTATCGTTTCGAAATTCATGATAATTTTATTCAAGAAAATTTGTGTCGACATATTATTTCTATGCAGAATTTCTATACGGAATTTATTTTCCTATAGAAAATATTCATCAAATTGTACTTCTATAATAGAAAAGATTCATCAAATTTTATCTATGAGAATAATTTCCGCAAATTCTTTCTTTTCTAGAAATTAGGCGAATTTATTTTATCAAAAATTCAGAATTTTAGATTTAAGAAATAAAATTTCGCTCACAAGTTTTGTTTCTGTAAGGCAATATTATAGGAAATTTTATGTTACAATTAAATTCTCTCACAACTTATTTTTCTAAGAAAATTTATTAAATTTTTATTTACTATTGAAAATTTCTATTTAAAATTATATTTCAAATGAAAATTTCAACTTAAGATTATTTCTTCTAATAGAATATTGTGACAAATTATTATTTTAATATAGATCGAAAATTTTCTTAGTTTGCAAAAATTTTTATATAAAATCGTAATTATGAAATTTTTTCGAAATTAATTTTGTCAGAAGAGAAATTCTATCCGAAATTTTTAGTTTTACAGATAATTATTCCTCAAAATTTGTTTCTGTAGAAAATTTTATAGAAATTTTTTTATCAAAATTTTATTATTAAATAGAACTTTTTGATGAAATTTTATTTCTATAGAAAATTTCATCAGAATTATATTTCTAAAAAAAATTTCACCGAAATTTGTTTCTATAGAAAATTTTCTGACAAAATTTTAATTTCCTATAGAAACATTTGACGAAATTTTATTTCTGATTGAAAATTTCGTTGAATCTTGTATTTCTATACATAACTTTCGTCGAAATTTATTACTATAAATTTCGTCAAAAAAATTTTTGATTTCTAATAGAAAAATGTTCACGAATTTTATGCCTATACAAATTTTGTCCGAATTTTATGCCTAACAGAGGGATTTTCCCTCGAAATTTCATGCCTATAGAAAATTTTGGTCGAAAATGTCATTCATATTCAAGAATTTAGACGAAGATTTAGTTGCCGGCGAATTCAGTATTTCATTCGCAAATGTCCACCACTTATTGTAGCGTTCAATGTCAAAAGATTTATTTATAATTTTTATTGAGAAAATTTATGAAAATATTTATTCTATAGGGAAATATTCCATCAAAAATTGGTATTTTATATAAAAATTTATCGAAATTGTAGGATTTAATAGATAAATTCGTCACACAAATGTGAATTATGTTTTCTGTAGCAATTTTTTTTTTTAAAGGGAAGTTTCAGACGAAATTTTATTTCATAATAGAGAAATCAAAGAATTATATTTTCTAACGAAAATTTACGACGCGAAAATTCTTGTATTCTATAGCAGAAATTCGACGAAATTTTATTCTATCGAAAATTTCGACAAAATTTTATTGCTATAGAGAAATCGGTCGAAATATTTATTTCAATAGAAAATTTTGTCGAAATGTTTGTTACTAATATGAACAATTTTATTGAAAATTTATTTCTATACGAAAAATTCATGGAAATTATTACTTCTATAAAGAAAATTTTGGCAAGACTTTATTATTTTCCGTAGAAAATTTCACGAGCCGGAAATTTGATTTCTATAGAAAACTTCATCAATTGTATTTTAATAAAAAATTGCAGATCGACATTTTAGATTCATAGAAATTAAAAAACAATTTTGTTTCTGTAAGCAATTTTTATAGATAATTTTATTTAAAATAGGAAATTTCGACGGAATTTTATTTCTAAAGAAAAATTTCAGCTTAAGTATTTATTCCTATTGAAAATTTCGACAAGAATTGTTATTTCTAACTAAATGAATTTTCGAACAACATTTGTACTTATATAGAATATTGCGACAAAAATTTTAATTACTATAGAAAAATTTTTATTTCAAAAGAAAATTTTGTCGAAGATGTTGTTAATATAGAAATTTTTATTGAAAATTTATTTCTATATGAAAATTTTGGCCAAAATAAATTATTATCTGTAGAAAATGTCACAGAATTTTTATTTCACAAAAATTCAATACAAAATTTAATTTTTATAAAAAAATGTCATCGAAATTTTTGATTATAGATAATTTCCTCAAAATTTTGTGTTCAATGTAAAGATTTCATAGAGAATTTTATTTCTATAGGAAAATTTCATCATAATAATTTTTGAATGAGATTGGCATTTTTATGAGAAAATTTCATCGAAAATTATTAGATTTATAGATAATTTCCCTCTAAATTTTTGTTTTCTGTAGAAAAAATTTATAGAAATTTTATTATACGAAATTTTATTCAAATAAGAAAACTTTCATCAAGAATTTATTTGTATTGAAAATTTCGAACGAAAATTTTTAGTTTCTATTGAAAATTTCGACGAAATTTTATTTCTAATAAAAAATTTCATCATAAAATAAGTATTTTGGAAGATTGCATTTTTATAATAATTTCAGTCGAAATTTTTTGATTTAGAGATAAGTTCCTCCAAAATTTGTTTTGTAATATAATTTTATAGAAATTTTGTTTAATCGAAGATTTTAAGTTTAAATAGAAAATGTTTCATCAAGAATTTTTATTTCTATTGAAAATTTCGACAGAAATTTTTATTTCTATTCGAAAATTTCCGACGAAACTTTAAAATTTCTAGTTGAATAATTTCGACAAAAAGTTGTTATTTCTAATTGAAAATTTTAATCGGACATTTGTATGCCTATAGAAAATTTTGTCGAAAATGTCATTTCCATAAGATATTTTGAACGAAATTTTTAATTTCCGCCAATTTTCAGTAATTTCATTACAAATGGTTCGCGCCACTATTGTTGCGCTTCATGTTCAACAATTTAAATTATATAATTTATTATGAAATTTTATTTTCATAGAAAATTTCGACCAAATTTTACTTCTATCTAAAATTGCGACACGGAGAGAACGAATAGAATTTCCATAGAAATTTCCCGTCGAAATTTTTATTTCTAATAGAAAATTTCGTCTAAATTTTAATCTCTTAGAAAATTTTCTTAAAATTTATTTCTAAAGAAACTTTCCTTCGAGTTTTTTTATTATTTAGGAATATTCGACGAAAATTTTTATCAATGGAGAAATTTAATTGAAATTTCTGTTTCCTGTAGAAAAATTTCGTAAGAAATTCTATTTCTATAGAAAATTTTCATACGAAATTTTTATTTCTAAAGAAAATTTCTTTCAAATTTTTTATTTCTTAGAATATTTCGAAGAAATTTATATCAATGGTAAATTTATGGAAATTCTATCTTATAGAAAATTTTGTAGAAAGTTCCTATTTCTACTAGAAAATTTCAATCGAATTTTATTTCGAAGAAACAATTACATTGGAAATAAAAAATTTTCATTTCTATAGAAAATTTCGATATTGTACTTCTATAAAAAATTTCTCTACGAAATTATAATATCTAGTAGAAAATTTCAATCGAAAACCATATTTTCTTTTAAAAAATTTCATCGAAATCTTTATTTCTGATAGAGCAATTTTTCTCATTTATTTTATATGTCAAGGCTTTATTTGCCATAGAAAAATTCGTCGAAAATTATAATTTCTAAAATTTTTATCGAATTTTTATTGTTCAACAAGCTACGATCGAAAATTTTATTTCTTTATTTCTTTTAAATTAGCACTAAAAATGTATTTTTGAAAAATTCAATGACAAAATTCTCCTTGATTTAAAATTTTAGCTATACAAAAATACATTTAATTATAATTAATTATTTAAAACAATTATGAGACAAAAGTGCCACTTTATACAGCAATCGTCCAACCAGTTAGTCAGGCAGGTGGTCATACACCAGACACCATTAGAGAAGAGGAGCCATTTGGAATTTTTGTTTATGGTAAACACTGCTTTTTATTAATAAACAAACCAAAAAATTGCAACTACTGATGCTACATGACACAATAAAATTTCATTTGATTCATTATGTAAATGAAGAAAGTCAAAGCCAAGGGGATGGAGAGACCATACAACTATTCAACCTTTTCACAGCTGGATAGGAAGGAAAAAATCTGGTCTTAGTTTTGACATAAATTTAATTTGATGAGGATGACAAAGAAAGGTTGCAATAAATGGCAACAACAAGTCACTCCATAGACTTTGTCTTATAATTTGTAATGACCATTTTAATGACCACAAATATTAATCGCTTTTTCCACTAGTTGCCATGAATTGCCACCATTGACCATCAAAGCTTGGAGTGCGCATGCGCGCAGTCAGTAGTATTACGCAAGAGAAGAAATTCTTCTAGCCATCGTCATTACTCCAGTTGCTGAGCCAATATTACGGCAGCTGCAGCCGCAGTAGCACACTAACCGTTTTCCCCATCTTCTTTCTAAGAAAACGGAATTGAAAAAAAAATGGAGAATAAACAACAAAGACATTAAAGACTCATTATATAATGATGCCAAAAGAAAAGAGCAGTACCCAGAGCACCATAGGCATTCTGTTAGTTGGCTGGTGCTGGTGTATTGAAGCTGGCCCAACGGTAATATTAATTGTTGAGGTATCCCCATGGGAGTACACTGGCTGCAGGGTTACTAACGGTATACATGCGCCTGAGATGGATGAAGACGAGAAATCAAATTATGATAAAATCTTCCAAATACCGACCACACAAAACTTGCACAAAAACATCTCTTCTATAGAAATAAAATTTTGACAAAATTTATAGAAATACAATTTTGACATATTTCATAAGAAGAATAAATAAATAAATTTCATGGAAATAAAATTTGACAAAATTTTCTATAGAAATAAAATTTTGACAAAATTTTCTAATGAAATAAATTTTGACAAAAATTTTCTAAGAAATAAATTTTGACAAATATTTTATAGAAATAAAATTTGAAAAAATTTTATTAGAAAAATAAAATTTTGAAAAATTTCTATAGAGAATAAAATTTTGAACAAAATAAATGAAATAAATTTTGACAAATATTGTCATATAGATAAAAATTTGACAAAATTTCTATAGAAATAAAATTGACAAAATTTTTCGTAGAAATAAATTTTGACAT
>PGFW01010456.1:2135-14891 GCA_003123925.1 Haematobia irritans | reverse complement strand
AATGCTTTACAATTTTAGAAATAAATTTATGTAAAGCATATTTTGTTACAACTTGCTGATCGGTTTAATCACTGTTGGAAAATAGTTGGTATTTGGAAATAAACTCCTGAAATTATGTAAACATAGAGCTGTGGATACATATATACATCTAGAAATAGAAGATATCCCGCACTATAAAAATGGACCAATTTAATGTAATTTTTGTATTTCCAAAAGCAAAGTCAAAAATAATAAAATTAATCCTCTAATGATTTTTGTACACGCAATCCAATTTACTCCACGAGATTCCTCTTCTAACTTATTCTCACTTATTCTCCTTTGTCCTCTCAAAATCATTCAGGATGTCCTTTGGCGTATATGGCCCATAAAAACTAACTCGCTGACCGTAGTCGGATTCCTTTCACTACCACATCTGTCACACAATGACATTTTCATGTGAAAAAAGGTTAATAAACTCGCTCTTTGCATCTTTTTTTTATGGCAAAATTCAAAGTGAAGACAAAAAATACTTTCGTTCGTTATTGTTTGATTGTTTTCTCGCCTTCACCCCTTCTCCATTAATGATCCGCCTGACTAATTGCATTTTAGTATTCTTCGTGTTGAAGTGGGAGGAGATACATTTGACGGATTTGAGAGTTGTTCGTTGTTCGGACTGGGATGTGTTTATTGTGTCAAAAAATAATGAGTGAAAAGTTTTAGCTATTTTTTGATGTTTCACTTGTTGTTATATCTAAAAGGAAAGTGGTTCTCTATACACAGAGAAAAATTCTGGTATGGCCTTAGAAATCAATTAATTTATAGCCAATTAACAGCTCTCTAAGATTCTTCGTCCAACAAGGGGGATGGCACTAAGTGAATACCTCTCATACGATGGTGATCTTATACCTGTAGTAATCACATCCTCTGAGTGTGTTTCTGACACCGCAGATACCATGTTAGGATAATTGATGTCGGTAGTAAAATCCTGCTTCTTTGTTCAGCAAAACTGGATCTATCATTTCAAAAAGGACTTGTTTGTGAACACGTTCTCAATGGACCTTAACATAGTAATTAACTATTTGAAAGTAGCTTTTTTACCGTTATTTTTGGCACCCTAAAAAAAAAAAATAGACAACATTTGCTTCAAGCATATATATTTTCAGGATTGGTGGCAAACAAAATATTGTTTGTATTGTTCAAACATATTATGTTCACAGCTTAGGGCATACACTGGTAAGTAAGAAATTTTAATGAAATTTTCTTTGTGTGGATATATTTTTAAAGAGCGCCAATTGGTTACTTCCATTAATTTTACTTGCTGCAATAACTCTCTAGGTCTCTTCTTTCTAAACAACATATATGTTTATAGGCTATTTCCAAATAAATATAATGTGTGGCATCTAAAGATATTATAGTTTACAAACATTTTATGTCCCAAACATAATATGTTCTAACATATTAACATATATGTCCCAAACATGTTATGCTAGTTTATGAACATTATATGCTTGCACTTAAAAATATTGTGTTAAAAAATTTGAGTTCCGAACATATAATTTTTACACCCAAACATATGAAAAACAGTCTTTTTCGTCCGTGTGCTTATTCATTTTAAATAATCTAAACTCAATAAAATGTGAGTTTCAAACGCACAAGAAAAATTATCATACTTTTGTTGAATAAAAAACATTTCAAATCGGAAATAATTACATACTACGACGAAATCCGATAGATCAATTTTTTTTTCGAAATATCAGAAAATATCGAATGTGGCGACTATCGATAGTTATGCAGCTCTACTCAGAACCTATAATGTTATAATATATGGATCAAACACAGAGGGAAGGGCCACAGTCCAATCATGTAAATCCAGGGAAAAACGAATAACTCGGTGTAACAATCGTATTAGGCTGTAAAAGAGGAATATCAAACGTTTGGACTCGATACGATTCAATCATGAAGGAAATCTTACATATTGGAATAAGGGGAGAGTAAGGAAAATTTGAATAAGAAAACAAAAGCAAATCAAAATGAGAAAAGGGAGGTTCATATTGGGCCATACATTTTGTTCTAGACAGCATTCCAAGGTTATCGCGAAAACCAAACAGCTGAAAACACGATGGATGGACGGAAAGCCAGCAGGAATTTAATTTTAAGCTTATATAGGTCTACTACATTTGGTATGAGCTCTTGTCGCTCGTATCAAAATGCAGGTATAGTATCCATGCTTGTGCTTACAAAAATATAATTCTTTCCCTCTCAGAACGTGAAATTTTGATTTATGCCCTTGGAAAGAATTTTATCAAACATATCTTTTTGCAAAGTGTAATCTCTATTTTCAATTTTGGCTCATGATGTTTTTCGTGTTGATATTCAGCCCCAAAACGCTAGCACAGCGAGACGATACAATACAAACAGTGGTATAAATGCATCCGCATTCAATTGAAAAACTTTCACGGCATTCCACACAAGCATAAACCAGGCAAACAGTTTGTGTTTTTCCGCAGTGACATCCAAAAAGAGCAAAAACCATCAATCATCAGTAATGGCCATCTTCTATTACCACAGTGTTAGCAATGTTGATCCATCGTAAAATTTATCCTAAACAGATGCACGTAGTGCTGGCATAACGCTTCTAACTATTTGAGTTTAAGTTACAAAAATCCTCAATGCCATTTGGATGAGAATTGTCCTTCTCGTACTATGATAGGGTGGGATGCGGCGACATGGCATATGGAGTAACTCTGGGCCAACAAAGAAAAAAATACAAATTTCGTATTTTCATCAAATTAAATCCACCACAAAGTCGTTGGAAGAGTACAAACCACAAAAAATCCAAAGTGCTCATGTTGTATTTTTCCGTTTTTTGGGTGACAACCAATCCTACTTTAAATTGAATTTTTAAAAGTTGGTAACACAGATGGGTTTTGAGTTAGCTTAAAAAGTTAATTTTTTAAATTTTTGATCAGTATTTATGTTTTTTTATTTTACTTTAAGAATAACCTGCTGTAGAGGCTCTATTTTTTCGTGTTCATATATATTCGGCTCGTTTTTGTATTTTTTAGCCTGGTAAAAAATGCTACGAGGAATGATCTCATATTTACTCTGCTCATATCATTCACTGGGCAAGTTTGTTTTTGTTTTAGCATGGGAAAAATTATTTTTTACTGCCATCATTAGAGAACGAGTTAGCGCATATTTTCGTTTAAATACCTACATATACCATATACATGTACATCATAAACTTAATACTCAAGAAGACACTTTCTGGATCCCGACGCACACATAGAAACGATTGTTACGAGGTTCAACTATGAAAGTGTATGGAAGGATGCTTGAAATTACAGGCAACATGCGAGTGAAACACAAGTAGAGTGGGTAAAATCGTAAGAGGTAAATATTAAATCTCTCTGTCAAAGTGTTCAAGAAAATCGTTAATGCCAATATGGAACATTTCAATATGATTGAAGACCTGAATCCTTCAGAAAATTAAATTAAGCAGTGGACAGTAAATTGATTCCGAAATATAAGTAATTTTTTACAACAGTCGGCCTATAATGGCAACCGTACCAAAAATATCACAAGTGGACCTTGAATAGTCTAAGTGAGCCTGAATCTTAATCGGGCTGGCCACATTTAACGACTAACCCTAACCGTCCAAAATAAATTCCCGGGTATGTCCTACTGAAAGTGGTGTTTCTATGAATTCAAAAAAGTCAAATCGGGGGAAGTATATTGAACCATTCGATCGTATATGAACTCAACACCTTTGCCAATAAGCTTGCTTGCCCTTTGTTGGATCTAAAAATACTTCCAAATTTTATTAAATATTCAAACGCATTGATTGAAAAATGTGGCTTCCATGGCCTCCATGCGCTATATACCCGAGCACAAACAAATCATAACCGAATATATACCAGGATTTCTGGCATATTTCTTTATAGAGTTAAAATACATCTAAATTTCCAATTGGAATCAAAGCAGCTGCCGTTTATATACACCAAAGAACTCAACAGGAAGAATCGGTTTATATGGGGGCTATATCGATGGACATGGGACCGTGCAATATAGCCCTATCATTCAAACATGACCCAGCGGTGCAGACAAAAATGACGCAGTTGTGGAAATTTCAGGCTTGATAGCTTGAAGGTTGTAACGTGAAAATACTATCAGACGGAGCATTGGTGAGATCGTCGTATAGATTTTTAAAACACTGAATCAATAATAGTGGGACAAAAAATTTAGAACCGAATTGTTAGAGAGGTTTCATATAGTCGAAAATTGATAGCTTCGTGTACAAAAAATTGAAATACCAAAATTGTATTTAACCTCCATCACTATGGTGTTGGGTATAAATAACAATTAAGAGGGATTAAGTATGCCAATCAATCTGGCAACTATCATTTTCGTGCTGCAAATTGGCAATGTTTTTTACTTATCTCATACTCATTCAATTCCATTGCTACTATATTTCACGTATATGTATGTGATTTTTTTTAGGATGTATGCCAAGCAACGCCAGTGAAATTCTCTGTATTAGTCCTATGTCTTATCTTGGGCCAAATTGGGCTGGGCAAGAATAATAGTTTAGACCAAGCAAAACAAGCCATACAAATTAAAGCCATAATGATTAATGAGTTGGCATCAAACGATGACGTTATTGAAATGTAAGATTCTGCCAAAGTGCGAACACTGCAGAACAGAAAAACCAGCGGGTAATGGTACAGAATTTCAATTACAATTGCGAAAGTTTCCATGATGAACTTTTCAATAAAGATTTTCAAATAAAACAAGGGGCTGGGGAACACGGGTTGTCAACAGTTTGTAGGATTCTATCCAAAATTGGTAGAATTTGTCACAGGTTTAGTAGATTGGTAAGTAATCTTGATGCTTTGGTAGATTTTGGCAAAAATATTACCCTGCTCAATACCACTCAAAATTCTAAACAAGGGTCTAACCATTTCAAATAATTAAATAACTACAGTGAAATTTTCTTTATTTTCCGTTCTTCTTTTATTCAGTTTGACTTTACTTTTCCACAGCACAAATGCAAGGAAATTGCTTCCCATTGCTTTTCTACTATTCTGTTTGATGAAAATAAAACTGGAAAACGGGAATCTGCCTGTGTGTACCCAGGGTACTTCAATAGAATCATAAGGCACGTTCTTATCTCCTACATTCAATGGCAACAACAGAGTTCACTGTGGACTCAGGAATATGGAGAGGGGCCACCCACCAATAGCTTGCCCAGCATCATCATAACCACAAGTCCTACCACCATCATATGCAAACATTTAAGCGTAGCAATATGAGTGACACTCAATTATGAATGAACAAATTGTCGCCAATTTACGTGATCTATTTGGATCTATCGACTTTTGACATTGGCCAAATTATTTGAAATATTTTGAAAACTACCGAACTGTCAATTGATTTTTGATGACATGATTTCATTAGCAATCGTAAGACCATTGCTGTTTGAACGCAATCCAAGGGAACTTTGGTGTCATTTGGTGAAACATGAATTCAGAGGTATACGAGTATACACAAATCACTTTAGCTTTTTTCGCTTTGAAGAACAAAGATTGAGCACCTTCCTCCTCAACCGTTTTTTGCAATATTGAATTTGCACTCCCGCCAGAATCGGCTGATCCTCATATACATGTGTGTGGTTGATTACAAGTACACACAAAGAAAATACAAATCACTTATGTGAATGGGCCTTCAGAATGTATTCCTTATTCAAATGGCCATATCCTTTCATACACCCACATGATGGCTCATTAGTTTTCATATTCTCCTCTTCATTGGTTAAGTTGATCATAGTCACTCCTTCAATTAATTGTGCCATAATGCTACTCGTATCAAAATTAAATGCACTCGATTGAACTTAAATAGCAGTACCATATTCAATCGACAAACTTATCACACATATGCGCAATGTCCGCTCAGGCACTCTTGACAGGGGATGACAAGTACTACAATTTCCACGCTTCTCCATATATTCTCTTTTTTATGTGTTATTTCTTTTGAAATCATTAACATTAATTTGGAAAATTCCTTGCAATGAATGAATACCGCACGCAGTTGAAATGAAATTGGTTTGGGTAATTCACCGCAATGCAATTCATCTCAGCAAGGCTACATGAAAAGCATTCATTCCTTCATCAGACCCATGGATAATGATGGCAAACCATTCAGCGTGTGTGTGGAAATTGAAGGGATAAGATTGATTGTTGCGAAAGTATGTCAGATACACCACAACTGACATTGATGTTTATTCAAAAAAAAGGAAAGGAAAATACTCCCGGTAAGGACAAGAGTTTGAAAGTGCCGAATTTTAAGTACTCTTCATTAGAATGAAGACTCAGAGATTAATATCATGTGGGGAGATTAATCCGATATAAATTGAATAGATCAGTCTATATAGAGACAGGATTCACCACACTTATTGGTGAGGTCAATAGCAGACCATATGATAAAAACAAGTACACATGGACAAATCATGGATTGTGTATAAAAAAATTCTGCCAACAACGGTTGCTCATAATCGCTATGCTAAATCTAATTATTGACCAATATGGACAAGGCGTTAACGCCGACACCACGTACCGAATTTCGCACGGATCGGGTGAAAATAAGACCTCTCATTTTCATTAGGACCTTTTTATACCATCATTCCGCGAACGATTATACCCCGCTCAGAATTGGAAGGTATACCCAGCAAAAAGATTTGGAAGTTCTTCCAAAGGCACAACTTTAAAAGCACTTCCAGAAGATGCACTCCCAATGATGTTCTTTATTTTAACTACCCAGGAAGTTCTTTTCATTCAATTTTTTTATAACTTGGCTTTTTCATATTTTTAATGGTTAATTTTAACATTTTTTGTTTCAAATAGGTTAAAAACAGAGTAAGAATTCATAAAATGGTAGAAATCATTTAAATTTTGTCGAAAAAAAAAATTCCTAATTCCAATCTGAAAAAATTGTGAATTTTTTTGAAATATATTTGTTAGTCAAAAAAAATAAAATTATAAAAAAATTATAAAAATTATTTATTTGACAAAATATAACAAAATTTGTTTATTTACATCCAAAACATTGAATTCGGATCACACCTTAAGAAGTGATGCAAATTCAGTGCAACGGCTGTTGAAAGGGAGGACTTCCGTCCTATGACAAGCCCATGTTAAGTTCATTGCTTCTGCGTCAATTTTGCACCACTTCCGGATCCAAAAAGAAAATGTTCATTACTTTTTTGGAGACGCTTTTTTTGCTTGGTACCTTACAAGAAACAGCTGGGGCAGGGTGCTCGATATAATTCCTGAATCACACAATTTCACCAAAGAGGAAGAAGTACCTCATCTTAAAAATTTTAATTAAAATATTTGCATACTTTTAGGTGGACGTATAAAAGTGTTACAAATTCGTTATCAAATCAGACCCGCAATCCTACACCCAGAGAAGGAATGTGATCACCTCTCTGAACGAATGTGATCACCTCTTATATTTTGGATGGTGGTAACATGTTTGTCACCAGACTAATTCAGAATTTCATAACATTTATTTATGACATCTTAGACAAACGTTATCAACCATAATCTTTCAGGACATACCGCGTGGTGGCTATGGTTATATTCAAGCGGTTGGAATGATTAAAACTTTGCAGTAGTTGCATATAAATTTTGGTCGTATGTCGCATATTGCATATGTACTTTGTCTGTATTCATATTGACCGAATCAATGGCCAGATTAAAGAGAAACGTCATTTTTTAGCACTTCATTTTTCAATGTGTATGTAGAGAAAACACACAAAAAAATATTACCAAAATTTTACAAGAAAAATTGTAAATGATCCAAATTGTTAATGAAAAATTAAATATGATGATTAAGTCAAAGCCTTTTTTAATTTAACTTAAGTACATAATTATATCCCCACTTAAAATGTTATTATTAAATAATAATATGTATTACTTAGATACAGAAAAAATATACAATTTTTTAATTTTTATCGTTTTGAAAAGATATTCAATTACAAAAAATTAATTTGTAATCAATTCACAAAATTGATTATTGTATGAATTAATAATTTAATTGGATTAATTATTATGTTTGTTATGGTGGTGATGGTGATACTTGTAATATTTTTTATTTAATTATATTTATTTTTAAAGGCGTAAGTTTTAATTTAACTGTTTAAAAATGTATGTTATGTTTGTACCCAAACTAATATTTCTTCAGGTGTACCATTCTACGTTATGATTTGTTTCAGTTCTACTGCTACACATATGATGAAGTGGTATACTTCCATGTGTAGCCTACCTCCTTGTCTACCGAAAACATTAAGGGGGATTACTAAAGTATTGAAATATTTTTATCTTCACGGACGAAAAATACTGTTTTTTATGTGTTTGGGCTATAAACAGAATAATTTTTAAGTGCAAGCATATAATGTTCATAAATTAACATAACATGTTTGGGACATATATGTTAATATGTTAGAACATATTTTGTTTGGGACATAAAATTCTTGTAAATATAAAATGCTGGGATGCAAACATATATTAATTTAGAAATAGCCTATATACATATATGTGTTTAGAAAGAGAGACCTAGAGAGTATGCTGCAAGTAAAAGAATGGAAGTAACCAATTGGCGCCTTAAAAATATTTATACACAAGGAAAATTTCATTAAATTTTTTTTCTATCAGTGTATGCCTAAGGTGAAACATAAAATGTTTGAACAATACAACCAATATTTTGTTTGGACCAATCCTGAAAATATATATGCTTGAAGCAAAATGTGTTTTGGGCATATGTTACAGAAGCGATTTTTTTTTTGGGTGTTCTCATCGGGTCATGCGAATTGGATACTAATGTTTTTCAAAAGAGCTGATTGAAAAAATTCACCTCAAATGATTTTGTTTTAAAGATTTGTCTCTGCTTTTAAAGAGAATTGTTTTGCATAAATGAAAATCTACAAAATTCGTTCGTTCATAAAAGAAAACTCTTCATTCCGTGTAATTATTTATACTGTCATTTGTTGAAATATCCTAGTAATGAAATAGAATTCCACTATTACACTCCATATATATTAGTCCATATATGCGAACTTGTTCCAAGACTCTACACTGAAAGAATTCTCTTCATTATTTTTAAGAAACATTTATGTTAAAAATTCTTCGTATGCAATGTATATTTCCTTAAAAGTGTCATTTTTACATAAAAAACTATTGAAATGTCCTTTATATTTTCGCACTTTTTATGACAAATTATAAAAAAATGACATTTTACGTTCTTTTTACGAAGATAATTTTTTTGGTGTAGCGGCAAACCTAAAAAGTAATTTTACCTTACACAACAACAAAGAAATAATTCTAGTAGCAGTGTTGCTGACTCAAGAAATACCATAAATATTTACGGTATGGTCAGACTGGCCCAAATTTGTTTTTGCAAATCCATTTTCATAATATGATTTCCTATCCATTGGTTTTGCTCAAATATCAAATAAATATAGTTTTCTCTTTTTTTAATGTTTGCGAAAAAAAATCTTTGTGTTTGTATTCCTTTGTATATTTTTCCAATGTGCCCGTCATGTTCATCCTTATTATACACAAATTTTATGTTGATTTGTTACTATTTCCCGGTCACTCATGTCTTTTTGGGACAAAAAAAACTGGACTTTAGGGAGAAAAATGTAATTTGCGGTTACATATCTGATGAGTAATAGTTTTCTTAGAGCTTGTCTAGGTATTTTGCTTGATACTGATGACAATCTATTACACAATAGTGTGCGTATATGTGTATGATATCCACAAGCGACCCTATCATTTGGTTTTTCTATCAAGGATATCCTTAATCACCAGCAACACACACCCACAATTGTAAGAAGAAACCTTGATATCTACCTAATAATAAACATGATAATGAAGTGCAAATTGTTTTTGCTTCTATTTTGTAATCAAAATGCCCTTGTGAATTTGACACTTTTATCCTCTACCAAAGCTCATCTTAGACAATGAAGTGGAATGATCTGTGGAGCCTTGTCTTATTAAAGATATGGAGAGTTTGGTGGAATGAGTATGGGAAAATCATAAAAAATATATATAAAAAAATATACTGTACTTAAATTATACCTTAAATTATTCTTAGAAATTTCATTTCCACATGCATACACCTCACACGCTGAATTTTTAGAAAATTTAATTAAAATCGCACTGTCTCATCACAAAAGAAGTCAAATAGGATTTTTTGTAATATGGGGACATATGCCTGATTGTAGACATATATTAACCACATCAAAACCGGGTATACCAAATTGCATGGTCCAGTCCATGAAGAAATCAAATCCGGAAATCAGTTTGCATACTGACTATATCAGAATATGGAACAATATCCTATATAATTAATTTATGTGCCAATTCTTTTTTAAGTCGGACTTAAATTATTGTTTTCATTACATGTGCGAAATACTAATTGAACAACCCACGAATCTATCTTAGTTATTTTCCATCAAATTCTAAAATAAATCAAATATATAAATAACATTTACCTTACGGGAGGCCCCCTTTCTTCAGAAATAAAAGTTCCAGAGTGCGCCTTCTCAAACATTTCAGAGAAGTTTCTTACAATTAGGCTAGTTTTTTCATGTTAGCCATGGACAACATTTTATGATTCGGTATTTCCTTGAATATCCTCCTCCATTGGCATTGTAGTCGAACAGATTGAAGAAGAGACTATATATTTCGTATCAACTCACCAACTAATGGGGAAATGAGTTTTGGTTGCCAGGGAAAACTTTTGTACAGTAACTTTAATTGGGATACTGTGACATAATAGTAGGCCTCCAAACAAATACCGACATTGAACTATGGCCCATTGAAAAAAAGAAGATTCTTATCAATTGCAATAAATATGAAGTTTTTCCACTTTTTTTTGAATTTTTCGCAATATTTTATCTTTACGTGGACGTATAGTTTTTTTTTTTGTTCATTCATTGAATTACGCTAATGGCCAAGAGGAAAAAAGCGAATGTTTTGGATCAAACCGAATATGGAGATAAACCTGCCGAATACATCAATGCTATACAACCACGGTTGCCACAGATGGTAGAGTTCTACAAGAATTCCTCTTCAACTAAGAGGTACATCACAAATTTTCTAAAGAAATAACATTTTGACAAAATTTTTTTATAGAAAAAATTTAAGAAAATTTTTATAGAAATAAAATTTTGACAAAATTTTCTATAAAAATAAAGTTTTGACAAAATTTTCTATAGAAATAAAATTTTGACAAAATTGTCTATAGAAATAAAATTTTGACAAAATTTTTTATAGAAAAATTTATGAAAATTTTTCTATAGAAATAAAATTTTGACAAATTTTTTATAAAATAAAAATTTTGACAAAATTTTCTATAGAAATAAAATTTTGACAAATTGTCTATAGAAATAAAATTTTGACAAAATTTTCTATAGAAATAAAATTTTGACAAAATTTTCTATAGCGAAAAAAATTAAGAAATTTTCTATAAAAATAAAGTTTTTGACAAAATTTTCTATAGAAATAAATTTTGACAAAATTTTCTATTAGAAATAAAATTTTGACAAATTTTCTATAGGGAAAAAAATTAAGAAAATTTTCTATAGAAATAAAACTTTGACAAAATTTTCTATAGAAATAAAATTTTGACAAAAATTTCCTATAGAAATAAAATTTTGACAAAATTTTCTATAGAAATAAAATTTTGACAAAATTTTCTATAGAAAAAAATTAAGAAAATTTTCTATAGAAATAAAACTTTGACAAAATTTTCTATAGAAATAAAATTTTGACAAAAATTTCCTATAGAAATTAAATTTTTGAAATAAAATTTTGACAAAATTTTTCTATAGAAATAAAATTTTGACAAAATTTTTTATAAGAAATAAAATTTAAACACAATTTTCTATAGAAATAAAATTTTGACAAAATAAGAATTGTTTTTTGCTTGAGAGAGTGAACAATATTTGGTTGGTTAGATATTCTGAGCTGAAACACAAAGAGATATATAAATTCTTCGGCTCGCCCACACTTTTCAAAGCATAGCCTAAATCTTGTATTTGGCCGGACTTGATTCAGCAGATATACTTCCAAAAATCAAAATTCCCCTGTCCATTACGAAGATCCATAATATTTCATTGTCCATAAATTGACTTGAACTTTCCAAGTAAAGTAATTTTCTTTATTGATTGCCTTATGGGAATTTACGAAAAAAAGAGTTGGTTGTGCGAAAACAACTCAACCACAGGTTTAAATTTCGTTAAATTATTTTTTTGCAATGAATTGAGGAGAAAATAAAATGGTGTAGCCATTGAAATCCTTGCCACGACAGCAGCAGCAATTGATATAACCCAATAAACAATACAAACAGTGATCCATTAAGGCTCACTCCATTACCAACCACAATTTCTACTCTACTCTCTTCTACACTATCCTCACCCACATCCCATTTGCTATTCAATACCGTTGGCTAGCAATTACTATGTCGTAGGATTCGTAGACTTTTTTGAAATATGCTGGCTGTTGGTCCATTTCACTTCAGTGGCTGATAAACGAATTGTGGAAATTTGCGAACTGAATCACGAAAAAGTTCCTCGGTGGTTGACCACGTTTTCCTATCTTTAACTTTAACACAACATGGATATTGCCAGAGTGGAAAAAACAGAACAATACAATTACGTCCTTGTGTGTTTTTTCGTTACTTTTGGATTTTTTTGTTCTATTGCTATCTCTCTCT